>KN882048.1:0-70358 GCA_000934395.1 Fistulina hepatica ATCC 64428 | reverse complement strand
TTCGTTGACAGTGCTTGACGGGACGTTTCAGTCAGACGTGCATGGTTATATTGTAGGGGGGAAGAGACTTACACCACACACCACAGTGTAACAAACGCCACCATGCTCGTTTGCTAGTACCGAATGACATGAGCAATGGCCGTATTGAACGAAAGGACGGACGGGACTAACATTAGCTTCCATGGCCTGCCTAAAACCCTTTGGATCGAGCATTTTGGCATGGGAACTGGGCGGGAAAAGTCCCGCCGAAACGAGTGGCGACAGAGATAGTAGACTCAGAGTGACAGAAAGAGGTTGGGGTGCAAGCATGGTGATGGTCAAACAGAAAACGGAATGCAGAAACCAAAATTTCCTCGTGAGTTTGGGGATACTAAGCAAGCGCCATGGCCAGCAACAGATTACCACGTCATCCGGTGCAATTTCCCCATTAGGAATTTTGACGTCGATCCGGTAACTCATATTTTCATGGTCGGGTGTGAGTCAACATGTATGTAACATTTCATCTGTTCTTAAGTCTCAAGCTCAAGGCACATGAAATAAATTGCGAGACACTTTCAAACACACGGTAGATGCTTGGGGTAGCTATTAGACACAACCGAGTACCAGTCGGACGAGAGCGACTGAAACTAGAAGGTCGTCCCGGCATTTCCATACAGATATTGCATAGCTGTAGACTTAAACTTTGTGCATGATTCTTGCAAAGTCCCTATCAGAGCGAGAGAAATCGTCCGGGAGCGATAATATAGACCATCTGCGCCCAAACTCTGAGGACTCTCTCGCCAGTTCACAGTTAGCTAACGAACACATCCTGATCGACCGTGGCGTCAAAGTGTATCAGCTAGGTCTGTGTCGGTGAAACCGACGCTTCCAAGTATGTAACATTTCATCTGTTCTTGAGTCTCAAGGCATTGTAATGACGCAGTACGTGAAGCTTGAAGGGGCGGCCTATTGGGTTGCCACAATACGCGTACTGAGTTATGGTCGGAACAGTGTTTTGATTCGACTCACCTACTGCCAACTATTTTGACAACACAACAGCAGTAATGACGAAGAGAAGGTGATTCTCTTAGAGTCACCACAATGGCTCAACCTGTCTGCTTTTCCAGCCTTTGGCGCGGGCCTCCCAGTACCCGCCCACATACTCCCATCCCGACGGCCCCTCGCGAAACCACATCGGCTGACGGTCGGCGCCCCGCCGACGTCGTTCGCGCTGCATTTCCTCCACTCTGAGCTTCTCGCTCTCCGCAAGATCAAGATTACCATTCTCCAGAGCACTGTACGAGAGACTCACGTAAACATTGAATCCATGGATGACATTCCAACGCATGACTACATACCGCACGTCCGGCCGCAGCCTCGAGTCCGTTGGTGGCAGGCGCCCCTCCATCTCCCTTGTGATCTCATTAAGAGTCACGCCGAAAAACGTGAAGCCGTAATACTCTGCCGCATTCTTGGGGAAGGGGCTAATGCGCCAAAGGATGCGGAAGCTGTTATTGTCCAAAGTCTGTGACATTTGTTCATCCCACTTGCCCTCCAGGCTGGAGACGACCGTCCCGTTCGGAGAGAAGATAGTGGCAGAAACACCATTTGATGGTGCCCAGTACCCGTTCTGTTTGAATTCAATCACGGAGCGCCACCCGTTCGACGCATCAATGGCAAGCTCCCCGACGTGCTCCAGGTATTTCGTGCCGACGACGAGATTGCGCATAAAAGAGGAAGGACGTTTCCTGCCGAATTCGGAAGATCACGGCAACTGAAATGCTGAAGACGGGCAAGCGAACATACCACTCATAGAGCTCTTCGCCGATACGCAGATGTGTCGACCCTAACGGGATGATCTCGAGGCTCTTGCCTAACAGCGACTACATCAGGGAGCAGAGCACTAAATTAATATGCTAGAACTGCTTACCCCAGAACTTCGTCCGACCTGCAGACGTACCCCATATTTCCCAGCCATTACCTTCCGCATGGAAGGCCATTTCTACTGGCTGGTGCTTGACTTTCTCCGATATGAACTTACATCGTGAGTCCTCGAACGTCTCTCCTAGCATGGGATTGCTGTAAATATCGTGAGACTAGAACCATACCACGGGTATCGGAGATATGGCCATTTACAATCCCTTGCGTCCGGACCGGTAGCGTGTGTTGGCATAGCCAGAAACGGCGAACGACGCAATGAACGCCATTCGGTCTGATTGAGTTTGAGCCCTTGCGGCCTCACCAAGGAGTTCATAGTACTCCATATCCTCCGCAAGACGCTGTAGGAGTGTGAGTGGCTCGTTGAATGTGACTGGAAGCGCGATCGTCGATAAATCCTAGCATGCAGGTGAGCACAACGACATCCGAGACCATACAACAGAACCGTACCTTGCCGACGCTCTTCTTCAGAACCGACAAAAGACTGCCCTCGTCACCCACAGGTAGCGACGGGAGCATTGTACGGCGAGTTACCTGCTGGACGGCAGACGTGACGCGCACCAGGTTATTGAGGGGAACATCTTCCTCAATGTCGGTGTCGTCGTCCTCGTTGTCACTTGCCGTGCTGCGGCTGTCGCTTGTCAATTCACTCGGGCGTGGGATGTCTGACGTGTCCTGTTCATCTAACACGAACTCTTCCATGCCTTCACCCTCAGAAGCATCGAACCATTCGTTCAGGGAGCTCGCCGTTGCCATGGACGCGCGGCGGAGGCTGAACAGATCCTCCTCCTCTTCTTCAAGTGTGCGAGAAAATGCAGACACAGGCTCCACAGGAAGCGCGTGGATAGCCTTGGACAGGTTAGCATATTGCACCTTTAAGGTGTCCAATGCAGAAAAGACGCGCTGTGGCGAGAACGAGACCTCCGACGAGTTGGATTCTGAGCGCTCCCCAAGCTCGGGAGGCTGTGAAGGCGCTGCACATAGCTATGAATACACGTCCTTGCGTCTCGACGAATGTCACCGTACACTTCTTGAACAAACCAAACTTTTTGTCCTTGTCCCCCCGAGATTTGGCACTGTTGTTCTTCTTATCTGGCTTGGTGGTGACAGACTGCAGCGCATCTTCCAGTTCGGCAAGCGTCTGAAGGCAACGAGGTGATGATACGTATGCCGAGGCAGCAGTGTTACGTACCACAGCCATCTCATCCACAATCGCGGCGCTCCTGGATATCTGTGCGCCAGACTTGCCCTGATTCCGTCGCACGCTGGCGGACCTGCGCAACTCGGGGCTGACAATAAATTTGCGAAATGCTGCCATCCATTGATTGAAGTCGTCTGCACTGAGGCATTTGATGTGGAATAAGGCTGTGTTCGCATCGATATGTATGTCCTTGCGAAACGGTGAGGTAGATATCGCTGCCTGTTGAAGAAGAACCGAATCTCGCGTTGGCTGACCAGGTTCGAATGCGTAGGAGAGAATGCCGGAGGAGTACAACGTGAAGTATCTCCGCGCAAAGCCTGAAGACGCGTCGAAAAACGAAGAACACAAATGGGGAATAACTGGACTCACCTTGCATTTTCTTGCGCCGCTTCTTGAGTACCCATCCTTGCTGTATAATTACAGATGTCGTGTCGAGGTTAGGTAGGGCGACACTGGCTGTTGTCATCGCTGCTGCCCGCGCATGGGCAGGCAAGCAAGCAACCGTTGGATGGGGCTTGGGGGGAGACATGGTCGATGTGCACGCAGCCGTAGTCGCGCTTGGTGTGCTGAGTTGGGTATGCATTTGAGAACAGTGATTGCTGGCAGTGGCACAGCTTTGAACTGGAGATCTTCAAATTCAAAATGCGTGTTTCAACAGCATTTGTACGCGGGGTTGTTGCGGATTGTTCCACCAGGATGTGGACCTCGAAACGCCGACACAGCTATCACAGGAGCTGCTGTGGGGGACAAAATTCATAGGGCTTAAACGGTGTTAGTTTTGACTTTGATCGCTGTGACACGACGTGATCCATTGTGTTCTGTCCTCATGAATTTTGTCCAGTAAGGACCGCCAAAAACATCGACAGCCATGAAACCATCCGAAGGACCGCATATATTCGGAGTGGTATGTTATTGTTAGTGGAATGTGCGATGTCAAATAAAAAAGCTAAAGTATAAGTATAAGTGAGCCGCGTGATACGATGATCGATAACAATGCATATTAATCAGCTCCCCGTCCCGGTCCGTCGCCCATAGTCTCTCTCTTTCCTACCATCATCATCTTCTCTCCATCGACAATGGCCCAACCTACGTGCGTTTTTCACTTTTTTTCTACCCCTCGTCGGCCAACGACGCATGGCTTTGCAGAGGCGATATTGGTCTCATCGGCTTGGCCGTCATGGTATGTCCGCCGTTACCACCCGATCGCAGACGCAACCTTCGATGACCTCGTACATTACAGGGCCAAAATCTCATCCTCAACATGAATGACAAAGGATTCACCGTCGTCGCTCACAACCGCACAACCGAGAAGATCACCCACTTCCTCGAGAATGAGGCGAAAGGTGTGTCCCCACATCCGTCTTTCTTCCCCCCCTTCTGATTCCAACCAAGGTACCAACATCCAGGGTGCCTACACCATCCAAGAGCTTTGTGCAAAACTTAAACGTCCGCGCAAGATTATTTTGCTTGTCAAAGCCGGCCCCGCCGTCGACGCTTTCATCGCCAAGCTCGAGCCGTACCTAGAGCCCGGTGACATCATTATCGATGGTGGCAATTCCCATTACCCTGACAGTATTCGCCGCACCAAAGAACTAGAAGCAAAAGGTCTCCTGTTCGTCGGTTCTGGTGTGTCCGGCGGTGAGGAGGGTGCCCGTCACGGTCCTTCACTTATGCCTGGAGGCTCTAACGCCGCCTGGCCCGCCATCAAGGAAATCTTTCAGAAGACTGCCGCTCAGGCGTATGGCGAGCCCTGCTGCGACTGGGTTGGTGAGGGTGGCGCTGGCCATTATGTCAAGATGGTCCATAACGGTAAAAATGCCAGATGCCGACAACGGCGTGAGAAATGTCTGACTCGTCGAACACAGGTATCGAGTACGGAGATATGCAACTGATTTCTGAAGCCTACGATATCCTGAAGCGAGGTCTTGAGCTTTCCGAAGACGAAATTGCCGACATCTTCTTCAAATGGAACAAGGGCGTCCTCGACTCGTTCCTCATTGAGATCACCGCCAACATCCTCAAGTACAAGGACGAGGATGGTGAACATGTCGTCAACAAGATTCTCGACTCTGCGGGTCAGAAGGGTACCGGAAAGTGGACAGCCATTGCTGCCCTGGAGGCCGGCTCACCCGGTAGGTCACCGCTCCCAGTCCTAAATACGTCGCCCTGACGATTTGACTATAGTAACCCTCATTGGCGAGGCTGTTTTCGCGCGTTGCCTGTCTTCCCTCAAGGAGGAACGTATTCGCGCAAGCAAAGTCATCGCTGGCCCTGTTAAGGAGCCCTTCCGTGGCGACAAGCAAATGTTCATCGATGACCTTGAGCAAGCATTGTATGCCTCGAAGATCATATCCTACACGCAGGGCTTCATGCTTATGCGTGAAACTGCACAAGTCGTATGTATTTTTATCTGTTCTTTCTTTTCTTGCCAATCGTCCAACCTGCGATCTCCCCAGGAAAAATGGAATCTCAACTACGCCGGCATTGCCAAAATGTGGCGGGGTGGCTGCATCATCAAGGTTTGTCCTTCTTCGTAGCCTCACGTACTGGCTTGTCAAACTGTCTACACAGAGCGTCTTTTTAAGCGACATCTCCTCTGCCTTCATCAAGAAGGGTGACCTGGAGTCTCTTCTTTTCGACGACTTCTTCAAAAAGGGTATGCATTTTTTACGCCTTCTGCTTCTGTCATTCACCGGCAACTGTAGCTATCGAGAAGGCACAACCGGGCTGGCGCCGCGTCGTTGCTCAGGCCGTCCTCTGGGGTATCCCGACGCCGGCTTTCAGCACTGCTCTTGCATTCTTTGATGGCTATCGCAGCGAGATCGTACCCGCTAACTTGCTACAGGCCCAGGTGAGACTAACACAGACATTTTTCCCGAGTTCCTTGTTAATAGCAGTGACAGCGCGATTACTTCGGCGCCCACACTTTCCGCGTGCTCCCCGGCAAGGAGAACGAGCGCTTCCAGGCAGGCAAGGACATCCGTATGTCATCTCTCGTGTTATCATTCTTTGCATCTGATTTCTTGTGCTTTCGTAGATGTTAACTGGACTGGCCGTGGTGGCAACGTCTCTGCGTCGACGTACAACACGTAAGCTGCATGACGCCTGCTTTCTTGTCGGTGTGGCGGCGATTTTGCTCTCGTCGAAGCATTCGATAGCAATGTGTATGTAAATATTTGGTTGTGTAGCAGACTAAAGAAATCAATAGAATGTACAACTGGATGAAGTATGAATAGATTTGGGTGTTTACACTGATCGATTTTTCTTTCCAAACAGCGGTGATCAATGCTGCAGGAACGCGGCCACGTGAGGTCTACGATACACGATCACCTGATATGGTAACACTATTTACTTATTAGTGACGCCCTGTTCCGCATCGTCCTTAAACCAAACCCAACGACGTGTTCAATCTAGACAACGTGGTTGCAACATGAACAGACGGCCTGTTGACGTTTCTGAATATGCCATGGTACTCAATATTATCATCCATCTTTGTGTCGAAATATACGGGAGGTGGCGTCCAATGCCCAAGGTTTTCGACAGTTCTGACTTCGGGTCCATCCAAACTACGACCCGAAAGATGATAAGACAGTCAGCGATAGGGGTGTGAGGACGAAAGGATTGAAGGCGAAGACATAGGCAATACCCTCTATGTATGGTTATAGAAACACGGACGACGACGACGACAGAGGCAATTGCAAAACACGCCTTTTTTCCAGAAGACTCTCCAAAAGGATCTCAGATTCTCCTCTTACTCCCCCCCACCCCGCTCCGGCATCAACGACTCTGCTGAAGACTATAAAGCACCTCGTCATCGACGAACCTAAACGTGAAGCCAGAGGAGGCGCTGAAGCGGCGTGCTTCGAATATGAACCACGGCTGTGGGGCCCGAGGCCAACTTTGCAACGGGGATTTCGAGAAAGCTCAAGGAGAAAAACTTTTATGATCAGTGCTTATTTTTCTTCTTTCTCTCCCACGCACGCCCCTTCTGCAAAATTCCATAGTCTTCTTATATCTCGTCGATTCTCCGAGAGCGCCGGTCCCCCAAAATTCCGGTCGTCGAATGCTGACATGAAGTCCATGAAAAGTACAACACGAACTGGTTAAATTAACAGATGATAAAGATACGGTATACTATAAACGAACGAATGACAAGCATGAGCCTAATTGAATCCTTCGATCAAGCTATGTACAGCGATCCAAAGAATGCTGAAATACCAAAAGTGACAGTGCAAAAAAAAAAAGAAAGACAATGGAACGGCGATGATAGACAGAGAAAAAAAGGTACAGAGGGGTCGCGTGGTTTCCAAAGTTCTAGACAAGGGAACGTAGGTAGAGAGGAAACGTGTCATGGAGAGAGGCAGCACATCCGCACGGGTGACGAGATTGCAAACGGGCAGGTGGTCGAAGCACCATCGGCAAATGTATGCATCGCTAGCGACTCGCCGTTGGGCGCCACGAGCCTACAATGTGCTCCAGCACCTCGACGACGACACTGCTCTTGAACATCAGCCCATGGTCCGCCCCGGGGACAACCTTGACGTGGCACCGGTCGTGGCCCATCACATTCTCCATCCACCTTACCGCGTTCTCTGCAATCTTCTCGTCCTTTTCCCCGTACCATACGCGCACCTTGTGCGGGTACGTCGTGTACGAAAAGCCCCATGGATGGTTGTCGTGATTGAGGATCTGCAGCAGATCATTGTGCGTGCCTTTGCTCGATTCCGCATGTGATGCTGCGATCAGCGCGTTCCCAAGCATTGTCTGGAATGACGTGCCAGGTGTGCTCGACGAAATCCCACTTGAGTTGCACACCGACGGAACGGGCGACGTCGGCATGCTCAAGTAGTCCGGCGATACATAAGATATCGACCGCTGCCCCGTTGAGCGGAAGTTAGCGGTATAACCGCCCGACGACATTGTGTGCCCAGATATCGAAAAATTCTCCATTGTGGACCCGCCGTCGTCGTGTAGATGGTCGCCGGACCATTCGAATTCGTCCAATCCCAAGCCAAGGTCGAGAGGCGGGCTTTGTGGTAGTTGCGGACTCTGCGGGCTGGGCGGTTGCGACTTTTTCGACTTCCCGCTCTTCAGCGATCCCATTGACCGCAGCACCTTGAGTGTCCTGTGGGCATTGAATGACGACCCTTCGTGAGACTTCGCGCCATCCCCGGGCGGCGTCGACGACTTCAGACGCCGTAAGATACCGAGCGAGGCTTTCTTCCTGGGTGTCTCCATCTGGTCCGTGGCCTGTACAGCCAAGGTCGGCAAACCGTTGAATCCAAGCGTGCTTCGACTTCCAAACCGGCCCTCAAAGTCTCGTAGATCATCATATTCGCTGAATGACCCCTGACTAGGCCGCGGGTCTGCTATGTCTAGATGGTCGTGCGGCAGACTCTGCGACTTCTTGGGTGCTATGTACCCGATCCCCTGGTAAGCGACCGTGGGAGGCTTGCCGATCATCCATGCCTGGATTTTCCACTCGGCGACCTGTGCAGTCTTGATAATACCATTAGGGACGTATTTCAACCATTTGTAACCATCTGACAGTAGCAAATCAGTACGAAAGCACCAAAATTCCCATACACAAAAGGCGGGCGCACTTGATTCCGAGCCACCGACCCACGGCGCCAACAGGCATATCTCGCCCTTGATGCGATTAGGAGAACGGTTCGCGAACGAGAGTGCATAAGGTGCGCCCGCTGAGTGAGCCATCACGCTGCACTGTCCGATGTGCAGGATGTCGAGAACCTCGTCAACCACGGACGCCCATTGCATGATACCTTTTGCGGACTTAGAACGGGGTTCTGTGCGTCCCAATCCCCATCTCGAATTGGAACGTTAGGACCAAGGTCACGGCACACAGAGAGGCGTCAAAACTCACCGGTCAATCGTGATCAAACGCAAATTCAAGCACTCCGCCATGTCGTCGTACAGACCCATGATGTGCCTCACACATCCGAGTCCCAGAAATACAACTACTGGATATCCCGTCTGGCATCCCAGATCTGACAAACTAACCGTCAGCGGATTGTCTCTCGACGCATGCGGCGAGCGGGTCAGCTTGAGGAGTGTTGTCAGGCGGGCGGAGCGAAGGTACTGCGCCACCTCCTGGGACGCTGAGTGCTTCGTCACAGGAAAGCTGGCATCCTCGAAGTCGAACGACGCATTGAAAGGCATCGTAGATACTACAGATGACGAGTAAATAGAGGCCCGCCCACCAGGCTCCGACTTCGGCGACCTAACACTGAAGCTGTCGGAATAAATGGACTGTCTGCAGTTGATGTAAGCACCAGCGTTGAATGACGATGGAGGTGGCGGCGGCGGCGGTAGTAGTGGTGATGCGGGAGACTGCGGCTTGAGCATAGTTTGCTGTACCTTTAGCGTGTGCTGTACTTCGTCCGCGACGCTATCCATTGAAGAACGTGACAAACCGTCCTCCTCGCCGATTGCTTTCATTTTCGCCCCAGCATTCGGCTCAGAGTCAGGTTCGGGTTCCTCCATCAGTACCTCATGACCGTGGCTGGAGGCGACTCCAGACCCTATGGTAGAGCTCTTGCATCGCAGAACATGCTCTGGTGCGGTATAATTTCGGATAATTTCTGAGATGGATGGCGCCGAACTCTTCCGCTTCTCTTGCTTGGAGATATTGAGAAAGGTATCTGGGGTGACTGTCAACGCTGATGAAGGCGGTGACTCAGTCGGCGGAGATATAGGTGAAGAAGGGAGCGTTGTCACTGCAGAAGATGCAAAAGACGAGGTAGAAGGATTTCGCATGGATGGAGAAGGTCTTCGGCGAGATCTAGGTGGTAAGGCGGGAGACGTGGAAGTGTCGTCGTCATCATCACCAGAGTTATTGCCCGCGAAAGGGGTCGACCGGACTTTGCGTAAGGTCTTCGTGTCTTTTGAGTGACGAGCATGCCCACCGCCCAACACAATGCCTGGAGGCGGGGTCGGCAGTGGAGGTTGATAGAGGGGATGATGGCCATGTGATCGACGACTGGAATGAGAATTGCTGAATTCATCTCGCCCGTTCATGCCATCGACGAGCGCGTCCATAACCTCAATAGACGACACTGGCGCTGATACAATAACCGGAAACTGATGAAACAGCTCATCGTCGATGGGTGTGTCAAGCGGCGTGTCTGTCTGCTGCGTAGATGTCGCCGACAGACGCAGAGGCGGCAGACCAGAGCGATCCGGGTCGCGATATCGCCACTCGCGGCGCCGACTATGCGAGTACGAACGACCATTAGCGGAGAGTGAGACTGGCGAGGGCTCTGTGCGTGGGAATACAGCGGATATTGAGGATTCTGGGGAAGAAGAGTAGCTCAGGTCAGAGTGAACTGTCTCGGTGTCTGCGGCGACGGACGATGTCCCATCGACAAAGCTATTGGCGTCGTCTGTAATCCATGAGCGTCGCTCCTCGTGGCCACGAACGTCAAGGCGAGTATCCGACGACCGGGAGGAGCTAGGGCGAGAATCGCCTGGTTTCAAGCGGGAAAACGAGGGCCTAAGGCTGCGCGAGTCGTAGGGCTCTGTATAGTGTTGCCTTTGTTCACGACGGGATGATAGAAACGAATTCACTTTGCGCGGTGCGACAGACGCGGGCGCTGGGGGACCAACTGGATATGGGCGTGATTTGACAGAGTGCATGGTGCGTTCGTGATTCAAATAGAATTCAAGGAAAAAGAGTGGACTGCTGGAGTGGACGAAGACGCGATAAGTACTGCAGCGACATGCGGTGGCCACAGACCACTTCACGACGTCGACGGCGATGCGCACAACGCTCGAGCTTTGGATCTAGTTAAGAGTGACCGCCGTTGCGATTGACGCTGACTGCCTTTTCCAGATGTGCTCAATTTTATCTATCCCCGGAGCCTTTCTTCATTTAGCCAATCACCCCGCCATTTACAGTGACCCTTACCCTTATCAATACATACATTGGTATATATAGCCTACAAGTTACAAGCGCTACAATACAGACATAATAGTGGTCGTTAATGTCATACCCTCGGAAACCCAAAAAAAAAAGAAAAATACAAGTACAATTACAGAACTAGCGCAACAAAATTCGTCGTCGGCTTGTCGCCTTCAAAACACCCTCACCTCCGATCTTATCCCAACGCACAAACGGTGGACCGCGCGTTCCCCAGGGCACTTCAAGGAACCGTAGGGCTGGTAACGCGCCGGACTCGATCACCCTCTGCCACTCGTCCACCGTGACGGTCACGCAATCTCCGCGTATCGCAAGTTCCTCGAGGTTAGGACAGCACCGACAGATTAGCTCAAGAGCCTCTACACGTTCAAAGTCAGTACATTCCCCTGTTCTCATAGCATGACTCGGTTTCTCACCCGCGTCGACATGCACACCGCTCAGGCACAGACGGCGCAACGACGGCCGCGCCAATATTCCCGGTGCAAACACTGAGAACGGGGATGGTACCGCGTCGCCCAGCACTTCGTAGTGCAGTTGCTCCAGATTCCGCGACTCGAGCATCTCCTTGATCTCGGCGTCGTACCGGAACGCATCGTACGTGACAACAGAAATGCTTTCTAGCGACTTTATCTCGCGTACGAGCGTCGTCAGGAAACCAGTGAGGATCGTCACGTTGTCTAGCACGAAATCCGACAGTTGTGACCGGAATGACGTCCACGGATATTCGATGTCTAGCTCCAGATGCGCGAGACGTAAGACGCGCAGCTGGGGGAACTTGCGCGAGAGGTGCACATCCCATTCGAGTGACGGCCCCACACATGCAGCGTGCATGGCAATTGGTGCATCCTTGCCATCGATGGAGAGTTCCACAAGTGCCGACGCGTCGCTCAATGAATAGAGAAATCGCTCAGCCTTGATCGATAGCTCGCCCCCGAGTGTCAGTGTCCGCAGACCAGGCAAACTGAGGATTCTGCGAAGAGAAGCCATGCAGACAGAGCTGTTGCACCTTCTCCCATGCAACATTTCCTTCTCCTGCACGGGTCGTAGATCCAATCCCAACACTAGTGACCTCAGGTCTGCGATTGACGAACGATCTAGGTTGTAGGCAGCACGTATGTCGCGTTGGAAGAGCGTGTCTGCAAGCTTCTTGAGCGCTCTGTTGGAATATGCCGTCGGACAACGATATAGTCGGCGGCGCACAGGCCCTAGCCACGCCAGAGACACCCGGGCAAGTCGAGCTAGATCCCGCGGCCACCAGGTGGCTCCACAATCCAAGATATGATCGACGACATCCTCGTTCAGTCCCTGAGAACAAAACAAGGACGTAAGGCCCGCCGAGGCAAAGGGTGATCTAGGGGGAGGAGGAATGTAACACAGTCCTGCTGATGGCACCCGCTCGATGGCGCGCGAGGGATCGCGACAGGAGGACTGCATGGCGGGAAGGCTAAAAACGTCTGCGGCAACAGCTTTGAAATCCATAGAGCGGCGAATCTGCTACGCTGTTGTGAGAGGGTAGCTCGAACAACTCGGCGCAATGATCGCTGCTGTTATAGCCTTGGTCTGGCTGTATGACGCCACGGGATCCTATATATCGCGCCAGTACCGAAGATATCTCGAAAAGGGCGAATAACCTGGCACTGAGTCTGGAAAATCTAGGTCACAAGACGAAGTCCGGTAAGGAAATGTGTCGAAGCTTAGGAGTGTCATTCAATATTCGAGGGCTAAAACGAAGCTGTATATATTACTTACGACGTGATTAGATCTGCAGAGCGTAGAGAATTGTCGTACGTGCTTGTATTCTAGACTGCAAGGATTGGTCGACAACTCAATGTAGAAATGTTTCTCTGAGGGCGGCGACATGAGCAAGATAACGGCCCAATGTCGTCAAGTCATAGGAGGATTGCGTTATGTGTCCGGATTCTGGAGATCCGATGGATTGGCGTGAAAGCGGATACAAGCAGCCTTGGCCAGCAGCGAGGGCGAGCGAGGCTGTTCTCGCGACTTCCAACGAGGCAAGTTGTTCAACAGGCAAGAATCCATGCTAATGGTCAACAGGAACGAGAGACCCAACACGTGCCCTGTATTACTATAAACGATGGGTGACCCATAGATTAGCTCACTCCGATGCGTGGGCAGCGAGTGCAAGTGTGTTGAACGCCAACCTTCTTACAGTACAATGCACATATTTGTTCAACTATATTTGCACTTCGTTGCAAAATCGTGATGTGATGACTCATGACTCATGACGTGGCCATCGCTCTAAACTCTGAGTGATTTAAGTCGACGCCAAGGCATTCGACCGACACTGCTCGCCAATCCTGTGTCTCCCTGCACTCTAGCCATCGTTACAGTGATGTGTATTTCTTTCTTCAAACAATGCAATCTGACATTACACATCAACATTAAGGCTGTGGCGCGATCAGTGTTTTGAGTGTCCTTGCCAGCAGGCACACTGATCAAGAAGAGTGGTAGGTCGTCCGGCTTTTGCTTTTACTTCCCTTCGTCCACATCCGTTGTTGTGGATCCCGCATCCGTCGTTGTGGGTCGCGGAGATGCAGAGCATCTTCACACGCATCTTGGAACTATAGCTCTCTTTCATCGTCTGGCACGGTTCTATGTTTCTGCAGGCAGTCCTTCTGTTTCTCGCGTTCTATGTCGCTCGGTCCTCTGCCACTTTGACTATCACTCGTGGTCCGTCAGACTCGTCCTTGACGCTTTCTGGTTCATGGAAGAATGTGTCTTCGATCCAATGCACAAACGACCTTGGATTGGCTTTGACTACCACTTTGCCAGGTAAGCCACCGCACAGCACTCGAAGACGGGTTTGCTGACTATTTAAATATATAAAGCCAATTCTTCGTCATTTGAATATATTGGATACCAACGCGCGGAAGGTTCTCTGTATGGTGTATGCATCGACTGCAATACCACCACCCACGAATCCTCCTACCTGATTATCAACGGCCATAATTCGAGTTTGACGAATGCCACGCAGGACAGGAATCCTGTAAGCTTGTTAATTATGATGTCACTCTTCTCGAATAAAAAAAAAATTCCATGTAGACGGTTCTTTTTTCAGCTCGGGTTGATCCCAGCACGGTCCATAACTTGTCCATCTATAATATTCCGGACAGTCGATTTAAGAATACCAGCCAGCTCACATTTCTATCCCTTGTGATGAGCATAGACAACCATAATGCGAGTACTTCAACGGCATCTGCCAGCTGTGAGTGAAAACTACTATACCTCTATATCGCGTTTTCACACGTCTCCAGCGTCTCCGACACAAACCGCGTCGTCCACAGCTTCATCTCCTACATCGACAAGTGGTACCAATTCTTCCTCCACTTCCAGTTCGAAGAAGAAGAGCATACCACCGGTGGCCATCGCGGCCATAGTCCTTTCAGTGCTCCTCTTCATCGTCTTGATCGTTGGCGTTGTCATCTTCTTCGTGAGACGCAGGCGAAGAAGAAAGAACGAAGATCCGGAAAGTGGAAGCTCTGCTGGCCCGGCCACCAGCAGCAAACCGCCTATCACTACCAGCTGGATCGGCCCGCCACTGCTCATCCCTCCAACACGTCCCGAAAGTTCGTATTTGGGCCCAGTTTCCCCACGCGACTACCCAGACGTGTACGGGTCGGGTTATTTCGAGACGGTATCTCTTGAGGGAGAGGATGCAAGAGATTCAAGATACAGCGACCCGGCCGTTCCGGCTCCCGCTTGGAGAAATTCAAGATATTCGTGGGATTCGCGACCAGCCTACTCCGATCGCGGTTCTTCTATATATTATCGTAATGACTATGATCGCCACCGAATGTCGTTGCATTACGGTGGTTACCGCACTGCGTCGGTTTTGCCCGACTACGGCCATGCGTATCCTCGCGACTACAGGCATGATTACCGACGGACTTCTTCAGCGTATGGTTATTTCTGATGTGGTAGATACTTTGTAATATGTTCACTCCGCCTTTCCGCTTTTTCTGGGGTACAAAGGCCGGTTGTCGCCTTGTTGGACACTCGAGCGGCCAGGAACACGATAATTTGTCATGTAGCCTTGAGTTTATTGTAAGACTATACATTCTTGATTCTCCGGATTAACACAACTAATAAGTAACGCAAAAAGAAACAATGAATGTGCGAGACACAGAGTGCAAATATTGTATGAACGATGGTACACAGCTATGGATGAGCACAAAAAAATGATGGACGGATAGACAGAGCACAAGCAAACTCCCTCAAAAAGCAAAGATATCACGGGACCACCCACTACTAGGCTTTCGAAGCCGGTATATGAAGATTGATAGCTAGTGAAATGCATATGAGCGAGTGGCTGAGTGCAAGTAGATAGCACAACGACACACCTCGATACCAGTTCAAAGCGTCGGATGGAGAAGGAGCGTCAAAATACAGTATAGCTTTATTGTCGACAAGACGCAACGCTGTTGCAAGAATTTTCAATAATCGACTTGTTTGCACATCCCCATAGAAATGACTCACCATTCCCGTGTACGATGCTTGCTGGCTGCGGAAGAGTTTGCATTCTAAGTACTGCCCAAAGATCCACGCTGCTAGAGGGATCCTGGCCCTCGGATGGATCTCGACACAAAACGAGAAGGTCATTGCATAAGATGCCTATGAGAGGACGCGGAGTAAGTTCTGGGGACAGGCAATCTACCGAAATCGTTGACACGTCGCCGCTGGCGTTGACCGTTTCGAATGAAACCATCGTTTTACGGACGACCCGTGTCAACAACAACGGTCCGTCCATAATGAGTCGCCTGGTCAGGAAGCGTGGATCAACGAATGCAGTGTAGATAGCAATGAGAGCGTACCTATGCGGCTGCACAAGCGGGCTAGGGAACTTCCCTCGTATCCTCGATTGCCATTGAACGAGCCGCCGTCTGGACTCGGACTCTCGCTTACCCTCATTCATGTTGTTGGCCAAGGAGGAGATCTCGGTCAATGCGCGCTCTAATGGATCTTCCATATACTCATACGTCGGAGGCGCATTCCGTAAAAGTTCTTCCAGCTATAATAAAATGCGCGCCAACGTTAGCCACGAATAGTCGGGCACAAAAAGTGGCGTCGGTCGACTTACCAATAGTCGGTACCGTGGTATACGTTGAACAGGTAACAATAAATACCCCTCGAGGTTGAGTTGAGAATGGCGAGGGTGCACTCGGCAGCGCTTGAGGAATGTACGGATGCGTTTGCGTTGTGCGGACGTCAAAGTCGGCGCGCCGGCACTCGGAAGACCATCTGAAACGACGCCGGGATTCGAGATTGCGGACATGGATAGACCAAGACCTGCTAAATGCGCTGCACTGACACCGGACAGATTTGTTCCTGAGGTAGGGGCGGAGGCACCCGCTGACCGGCTGCCGCTTGTCCAATGTTTCACGCGCTGCACCGAGGTATCAAAGTTGCTGTTTTGGGGTTATCAGCTCCATATAATTGTAATTTGCGCGCATGTACTCACTTGATATACGTCGAGTACATCTTCATGAAAGCCGCCTGTTTGAGGAAGATGGTGCCTACTGCTCTAGCGACCTCCAGCGATAGGCTACCATCGGCATCAACTTCCCGCAGCTTGGCTTCGGGCTGCATCAAAGGCGCCGCCGCCTTCTCTAGCGCTGGCAAGAAACTGTCTTTATGGAACGAGAACAAACTACCTAAACCGCCAAACACGATCTTGCGCTCTTGGGCGGGAATAAGGGTGTCTTTGCTGCTGACGCTACCTAGCGATGTCACGGGCGCACACGCAGGGTTGATGTATATATCTACAAGCTCCTCGAGCCCCTTCACGTACGTGCGCTCTGTGACCACGATTTCCTTGACAATCATCGCACGCTTAGCTTTATCGTCCTTGAACTTCCGATCGTCAGAACTGACGCTATCGGTGGTCATCACGCTCATTGTCTGACCATTGCGCGCAACGGACATGGGATCGCGCAAGCTGTGGCCTTCACACATCGATAGCGAGGACGGTGAACCAGGTGACTCAGCGATGGTAGGTCGCCGAGATCTTGATATCGTAGAATCGTCAGTGTGTCCATTTGCTGGCAGAGGCTGTTGACTCAATCCGAGATCGTTCAGGTCCTTGAGATAAGCCATAATCGAGCGCAATGCACGAGCATATGCCTCTCGAGCGCGCTCCTCCTCTCGTCGTAATAGAGCCTCGTTGTCTACGGCCGCGATAGGAGTGACTCCACCACGTTCCAAATCTTCATCAGCAGGGCTGGGTGAGCGCGATACGCCTGCGCCAGGAACGCTCAAGGAGATAGGCGTGTCAAATGGCAGGAAGCTACGACGCTTGCTTTTCGGATTTGACGAAGGCGGCGCAAGTAGGCTTGATGAAACCACAGACATAGGAGATAGGTTGGTCGGAGATGGCGGCAAGGCGGTCTTGGCAGCATCGATAGACGGCTTCACCGGCAAAGGCGGGGGCACCGTCTTCAGCTCCTGCAGCGAAGGCTTTAACCCCGAGGGTGGCGGTGCCGAAGATGAGCTAGAGGGAGAGGTAGCCAAAGCGTGTTGTAACATGGCATCCAGCGTGCCAGCTGTAGAGAACCTCACGTCAATCTGCGGTGTCATCGTCTTCTGCTCTCGCAGCACAGGTACGGGTGTTGCACGGTCCGAAGAATCCGGAATGTCGGGCTTCATTTTACCCATGGACATTTTCTTAAGGAATCCCCATCGACTGCCCTTCTCCTTGGACTTGGTACCAGAGCGCTTGCGGGTCTCCACATTCTTGCTATCTTTCGCTGCAAAAGAAATTCGTGACGGAGCAGCACTTATCGCGGCCTCGTCCTCATTGTCCGAAATATTGTCCCAGACAGTCTGGGCGATACCAGGTCGATTTGGAACGGAGCCTGCAGTATTCATCATGTTGGCGGGACCAAGGCTCGCGAAGCGCTTGGCTGCGTTAGGGCGGTCCGGCGACTTGACCAAGTCAGAACTGGAGCTCGCTAGTGCTACAGTTGCATAATGCTGGAGTGTAGGGCGCGATGGACCGGCTTCTGCCTGAGACATAACATTAGCGGCCAAGCGGCCGCGGCGTAGTTCACCAGCGCTTTTCATCCGTCGTACCTCACGCTCACCAGCAAAGCCGTCGTCAGCTTGATGCTGCCCACCCTCGTTCGGGCTCGTGGGTGACGGGGTGCCTTGACCGTTGCGTAAACGATTCTCATAGTACGAGCGATTGGGCGTCGTGCGAGTACGCGCGAGGCCGCGAGGCTCCGGGAATGGCGGCAGTTGGCGGTTATCCATAGTTCGCGACATCCGTTCGGGGGTCATTGTGTAATCCTCCTCTTCCTGAGAAAATACTCTGTCACCTCCGTAAAGCCCACTGGCGTTCCCTGGGTCCGAGTCGTCCGAATCGGAATCTCCGTCCCCAGATGCGCTGAAGTGAGTCGTTGTACTGCTTGCTGTAGAAAGCGACGGCATGGTCGGTGTGGCAGTTGGATATGAAATTTGCGAAGCATCGCGTGCCAGGAGGGGCTCAACAAGAGCCTGCCAAGGGCCCTGGAATGGGTTGTTGTCAATGCATAGCGTCTGTAGCGCCGGAAGAAGGCACAGCCAGCTTGGAAGAGAATTGAGCTTATTGCGGCGAATACTGATGGTATGAAGCTTGTCTAGATCCAGCAACGCCTCGGGCAAACCAGATACGCCCGTCGAGTCTGCAATGAGCACCCGGAGGGAACGAAGATGGCTAATGAAAACAGGCAGAACACGCAGTGGATTGCTCGCAACATTGAGTTCCTCAAGATTTGCACACATGGACAACACGGGCGGCAGGGCGCCAAGGAAGTTGGCTGATATGTCCAATGCGAGAAGAGTGGTATAGATTTGTGGGACGATCTGTGTAAGGAAGGCGGGCATGGAATTTGGCGTCGTCGAGGAGCCAACGAGCATATGTGTGGTACCTGAAAGATACGAGCTGAACACACGTTTCATTACATACAAGTGTGTGACGAACCTGGATTCACTTGCAAAAGACGGATGGGTACGCCCTCGCCTTCGACAATGAGACCACGACCTTCTTCGGCGACGACAATAGCTGCACCACGCTCTTCTGATCTATCCACCTGCTCTTCTTCAGGAATGCCAGTCGATCCATCGTCACTGTCCTCATCACTGATGATAAGAGCCTCGTCGCGCTCATCAACAGCATTCCAGCTGGTATCATAGCTGTTTTGACTGGTCAGATGAGGGGAAAAGTCGGAACCGTTGTTTGAGGTGCCATAGGTATTACCGACAGACGATGAACGAGAACGAAGACCAACCGAAGACCAGCGAGTTTTGTCAATGGGCGCACGCGACGGGGTAGAGCCAGGGACGGCGGCAGACATGGCATCCGAGCCCATGAGCTGTATAACTGAGTCTGAGGTGATGCCAACAGCAGCGTGGTCATCATCGGCGGTATCGGCAACGTGGACGTGGCTGTAGTCTTCGGAGACGAGTGTCGAGCGAGGGCTAGGGAAAACGGTGGACGTGGTAGCAGATGAGGAAGGCTGGGGATGTGTGGAGCGCGAACGAGGAGCAGGATAACGCGTGTGGTCGCTCGAAGAGTGAGCTGTGGCGTCTGCGGAGCGCGCGGGGGACGGAGGGTTGTATGAATCATCGCGGTAGTTGAACTGGAGGAAATCTGCGGACATGTCAGGCGTGAGTGGGGTGGAACGGTTGACTGGGCTCGGATGGGCAGGAGAGGCGTGTGCAGGGCGTGAAAGATTGTTGAGTTCGTGAGAGTAGAGAGACCAGTCGGCTACATCTGCGTCGGGAGGGTCAGCGAACATGACGGCGGAAGACAAGCAGCGTGCAGGGGAGAGATCAACGAAATGGACGGAACGAAATGAAATGAAGTAAACGACAAGCGGACCTCTGATCAGAGGACGGACACCGGACTGTCAATGTAGCTACAAAGTTCCCAATACTTCTCAAGCTCATTGCCGTCGACGTCAACGTCGATGGCCGCGTTATGGCCGCTTTTCTTTTTCATTCGCACTGTCAACGAACAGAAACTCACCGGTTATCCACGACTCGCCTGGATCAGCGGCGGGCTTTTGGGTGATAGTGGTCCTCATGGGCATTGATCCTGGAGGATGCCTTGGAGGCTGTTTTGGAACCGGTCTAAGGGCCTACTGGTCAGCTTCTTTAATAAACGAGAGGTCTGGAAGGATGGGAATGTGAAAGTAGCGTCGGTGCCTTGCCGCTAGTGCCAGTGGTAGTGGTCTGCGGCAACCAACGCTGGACAACAGACCCAGCGACAACAAACAACGGTATGTACGTGTAGGTATGCGTGCCAGGTGGCCAATAAATTTTCAGTCAAAAAATGGCAATGAGCACGCTGTGCGCGAGCGTGGTCCTGGCCAATTGCCATATATGTCGCGTGCCTGGGACCAGTCAAGTCATCCGACTCACCTGAGTTCAGCGCCGAGCACAGCGCTCCGTCCCTGTCCACCCGCAGGCTTCCTTCCCGTGCCCTCTCCGACCTCAGCGTAGTACTCGAAAATCTCATCCCACATCCTCCCTTCGTTCGAGTGTCCCATGCTGCACGTCGTAATGCTGTCATGCGACTGTGTGGCTCCCGCTTGCCGTAAACGATCACCATCAGTGCCGCAGGTGCTGGCATCTCGCGATGACACTGATATCTCCCCCGTCCCCGTATATCCCTGCAGTACAGTACTGGCCGAGTCAGATGAGCTTCGCGTGTGTATCGATGTGTCCGTCGCGCAGAACCCTGGGCGTCTCGCTCTGCCAGGACGTGGGTGATGAGGCATCGATATTGACGTCGGTGGCGACTCATATAGACTGCGATGTCGTCCGTGGCCATTCCCCATGTAGATTGTGTCGTACGGTGATCCACGTGCATACATCCTCGTCGTTCGGTCGTCGCTGGTGAGCTGCTGCTGTGTGCTCTGGCTGGGTCATTAGCAACCAACCAACAGGATTTTCTTGATCGTACATAGTTGCGCAGCCGCCGACGGTAAATGCCCAACAGATCGAAACTGCAATAGCGGTATTGTTTCTCCCTTTCCGGTCTCTCGAGGGTCCCTTGGAAATAACGGCAGCGATATGAGTCTGGGTCCTCGCCTACGGCACGCCTGTCCTGGTAGAGAGTGGTCGCTGAGACGTTGCGCTCAGACCTGAGTGGTGATATCTTCGTCTGGAGAAAACTCTTTTGTCTGCGTTGGTACTCACTGGTTCCTGGGATTCGGAAGTCGCCTTGAAGTGTTTTACAAGCTCACTAATATCACTTGAGACAGCCTGCCTCCGCACATACCCCATCTTATGCATCACCAACTTCTCACAGCACGATAGCCCGTGGAATCTCTACCGCAAACCAATCGTCGTTCTCACCAACTATCTCACTGCCCTCAATAGAGAGCTCCATCAGTTTGGCTGTGACAAATCCTTCACTAGTCGCTACATCTTCGCTACGTTACTCCACATGGCCGCCAATTATTGCATGTGGAAGATCGCTGTGTCTTGCTGGCTGGACATCTTTGATTTTCCGCTGAATAACCTTGTGCTGGATCAGTCGATGATCATCCGCTGGCCTCTTGCATCGATCTCGGTTAATGGCAAATGATAGACGAAAACCGGCGTCGTGGGACTGTATACATTGCTAGTGCAAGCGCATACACATACATGTACGTTCTGTTCGCAGTGTCAGTTGTCGCGACAAGAGAACGCCGCTCTTCTAAGAGAATGGCAAGACTAACGTGCGTCCACAACCGCGACGCTTCTGTTCGTCGTGCCTCTTGGTTTCTATGGCGTCCTATTCTTCCGGTAAACTGTTTGCGCCTATTCATTCATTCAGCAATTTCTCTGATTTTATTACAGAAGCTTCGGCCTTATCGCCGTCGCGCCGTTGACCGTTGACCATTCGAACAACTTGGCCTCGTGCACAGGCTGGTAAAATCGTCGCATCGCCTGCCCTCATCATGACGCATCGGACTTTCTTGCGTTGTGAACGGCACGCAGTCAGATTCCATTCATCACTTCCTCCTTGGGCTATATACGCACACTACGTCAGTACGGTACCGAATTTATCGTTCGATCGTGGCCTTTGACAGCGAAAAGAATCGGGACCTGGCAACCGTTGAAGTCCCGGCTGCGCCTCCTTGAGGTTTTCTGGCAATGCTTTGGGACCCAGGACTTCATAACGTTCCCGCGATCCATGGTTACATCGCGTCGGAACCATGCTTACTTCATCGTTGATGTACCGCTTTTGGGTCTGCGGTACTGCAGCAACATATGTATCTATCGCGTCGCGTGATCTTCTCTCCTGATTCTCCACACTTGCATTTCCTTCCTACGTGAGGCTTGGTTGTTGGGCCGAACGCTCAAACGCCTGTTGTTCCAAACAATACCCTTTCTTTTGGTGATGTTGACACCTTTAAAGTTAGGCTAAACTTTTATCCCTTCACAGGTACTACGTTTTCCACGACCCGTTCCCTCGATATTACCTCTACCAGTACTCAACTAAAAAAATTTGTTTAGATCATATTCGTTGGCGAATGACCGGGACCCCATACGCCCACATGGTTTTCGCCGCTCTAGAGTGTGATTTCATATCCAAGCTGTAAAGCATGTCCATTGCCACCTCTTGTCTCAGCTTGCCTCATTTGTCAGACGACTTTGGCACATGTCTCGTAAGCTTATCGCGCAGTGCTAACGGACAGAACCGCTCAATCTATGGCGTGAATCCTCGAGCGGCACCAAGCGGTTTGGGTTTGACAGATGAATCGATGGGTTGTTCAAGTAATAGACCTGCAGGCCGCTCCTGGAGCTGCTTATATATGTTTTATCGCGTCTTGGTCAGTACAACAGATTTTTCAATCTTGTTCAATGTTATTGAGGGTGTATTGTACAGCACCATGTGTCGATCAATCCATCCGCTCAAATATCGTTTGTTCACGATTTAGCAAGGCTTGCGACAAATTGCCCACGCCATTCAAATTACATACGTTCCCGTTTGACATCCCCTTTCCGGTTGACGCCCCCTTCATCACGGGTTTCTGGTACGCTATAGATATGATCTGCCCTGGTCGCGCACCACGATGTCAAAATCCGACTTGAAATTTGACGCCGCTCTCGAGGATCCACGTTCCAGTTCGGCCTGGACCACGCATCCGCTTTAGAAAAATTTTGCACATTGTTGCAATTACTAACGCGGTCCGGTGGGCGCGCACAGGTGCGTGCTATGCTCTTGGTTTCCATTACTAATTTTGGCAAGTCTTGCCATTCGGATTGGGAATTTCCTTCTTTGGATTTTGAATGAGGCACGCTTGTGGTATTCGAAACCGCTTCAAATCTACGACTAGTGGATATCGATTAGGTCGTCATATTCGCGGCGATGGACGGGCGGCTACGGGCGGAGGTTACGACTACACGTCTTCAAGCTTCAAGCTTCAAGGCTGCCATCAGAAAGTCGGCTGTCGCGTTTGTTGTCCTGCACACCCGTGCTTGCGTAGGCTTGCGTGCTTGTGGATCTGCTATTAATGTCCTTCAATGATGCGATGCACGTAGATACGAGTCAAAATCGATCGTGTGTGTATTCAGGGCACTGATCCGGCAACAACCCGTGGCTCTAATTCTACTGTACGCATGCAAAGGGCGACTTTGAGCGCGGGTAACCTTGCGTGGTATCCAACGGGAACGTCCGAGCCCGTCTAAAGGGCTCTGCCCAGGCGTCATAACATGCATCATAGCCTATCAGAGCATCTGGGTACTACAGCACGAACACTTGACAGCCCAAGGCTACAGGTAAAAATGACGGCTGAGGTCAAGCAAAACCCACGCGCTTCTTGACTTTCTTTGGCGACGGTCGTACCACATCCGTAGGCGGTTCTGTTGCGCCATTAGGTTCTTCCAGTTGTATCTGAACATCGGCAAGTGCCGTACGCCTTTGCGAGACAGTTCTGGTGTGGACGGGTTTCTGTTCGTGTGTGTGCCCATGGGATTCTGCCGATGAGTTGCGACCTGGTGTAAGTATTTATCCGAACCGGGACAATGCACTAGCTCCCACCTGCGGAAATGCCCCAGTCGCTCTCCAGTGCTTTTGCACTGATCGATGGCGTTGTCCGTCTCTCACTAACTCCACCTTCCACGTCCAGGTGCAATGTCTCTATGACAAGCCGCTTCCTGGTGCATTTGAAAGCCAGGTTATTTTCGCCGCTACTTGCACCTACAGGGGCGGATCCAGACACGCCGGTTCCCGTAGCATGAAGTCCACGTAAAGTAGAATACTTGTCGCTCGGAGGCAACAGAGACTGTGGGCACGGAAGGGTGTAGATATGGAAAAGGCCGTGGTATGCGGGAAACGTCGAGACTAGGGAAGGATCCGCTACATGACTGTATGAGAAACAAGTCGCCACCTGAGTTCACACACGAACTTACAGCTAAAAGCAGAAAAGGCCACGAAAGCATCGGTGACCCACCCTAGTCTGTTCAGCCAGCCTTTCCCACCCCATGTGTCGGATGATAGGCATGGATCCAGGCTGATAGATGCACAGACGTGACTATGTCGCCTGATTAACCCGCGCAAATCATACAGAAAGCGAAAGATATCCTATGAAACACGCGTGAATTTGTTTGACACAAAGTGGATGAAAGTCAATAAGTGTCTCACCTGAGGTCCAAGATTTCCCCACGTTGGAGAACCCAGCGAAGGAATACATATTCGCAACGGTGTATAGATTGGACATTCCGCCTCGGTTTCGGTAGGTAATTGCAGGTCAGCATCACTTGTAGAACGGTGTATGATCTCTTCAATCTCACGGAGTACAGTTTTAGTGGGGCTCTCATCTTCAAAGGTATAAAAGTGATGAGCGCGGCCGGAAATAATAAGGGCAAATTGACTTACCTGGAGGCTCGATTACCGTTAATCTCGCGGGATCGAGCACACTGTCCGGAGGTCTGGCAGTAAGGTCGAACACGTGGCAAAAGTTGTCTTTTGAACTTGAAATCAGGAATGGAGGTTCTATGAGTCGATGGTTTGCCCTCATACTTCCACTCGCTTACTCGGTATTGTCGTTAACTGTGGTGCGGAATTGCTTCATACTTCCGTAGCGCCAAGCTATTTTGATTTGAGCATCCCATGCTGATGACGACGGATCGTCTGCTGTGCCGCTATTTTCTTCACCATTAGCCGGCGGTGTGGACGATCCTGACGCAGAAGGGGCTGTCCACATAATTTCTCGCGCGAAATCACGACCACGTCCATCGATTATACACACTTGATGCTTGGAGGCCAGTCCTTGGGCAACAAAGTATTTTTGGATGAGTGACCCATAAGAAGAATGAAGATCTGGAGCAGCAACGAGCATTAAACATGAGAGGGGTAGGCCACCTCCGAGAACATCGTCGAGGGATGGAAGCCCAGTCGATGTAAGGACACAGTTCAGAAGACCGGGCGATGCACGAGTGCCAGGAGGCAGACAGGTAGATTTTGAGGTTGTTTTGCGTTTGAAAGAAGACATGTGTCGCCAAACCTTTGCGTTGCAAGTAGAACGCGGGGACTCGGAAAAGCGGGTCCACTTGAGCTGTAAGTCAATGCTGCCAGCTACTATTTTCTTTCTGCAGTAGGCAATGCGATATTCCTGGGTATCACAAGTGTAAACACAGTGAATGCACAACGGCAACTGCCAAGGAAGACGACAATCTTGGATAAATGAATCACTAAGCAATACACACACACTTTCACCGGGCCGATCAGTTTGATTCGTGGTCACCGTGACGGCCACTGGACATCCCCGCGACAACGCTTCGATTGTCCATCTGTGGTTTGTCTCCTCATGCTTTGAATTTCGTCTTTTCGGAAATTTAGAGGAGACTTTGATACATGGTGCTTCAACATCTCAGCCGAGTGCGCACTCGTCCAGCCCCTCGCAAGGGACACATAATCGGTTTTCTCAAGGTTCTACCGTGATAATACAAGGCGTTTTGCTGCTGAGTGTAGCATTGCATTATTCATGGATGCTTTAGTTTGCAAATGTGCTATGTGCACTTCATTTGTTCACGCAATACGTCGGACGCCCCTCCCTTGTGCGTGAGCGTACCTTCCATCCATTCCCTGCCCAATAACAGCAAACAGACATCTGGGCCCTCTATGCTTCCAACTATCGGTGTATCTGGAGAAATTGTAATCGAGAGTCGACTGGGCTATCCTTTCTCTGAGAAAAGACTTTTTCGGGGCGATCTCGTGACCGCCTGCAAGCCCATGGACCCGCAGCGCATCGTCTGTAAACGTATTCTCGGCCTGCCAGGCGACGTTGTGTGCGTTGATCCTACTGGCGAATATGCACCATCTACAGAGCATATTATCATACCACAGGGCCATGTGTGGCTTGCAGGGGACAATGCACCATATTCTATTGATTCGCGCTCATATGGACCGGTCCCCATCGCTCTTATTCGAGGAAAGCTGGTTGCAAGGGTATGTTCACTTTTGCTGTATGTCGCGGGCAGGCTGGTTTTACTTTTCACTCTGCCAGGTATGGCCTTTCAGCAAAGCAACAATTTTCAGTAATCCGGAGAGCAGGGTAGACTAAGACCCTGATGATGGATCATCTATGTATACTTGAGTTCACTCTCTGTAAACCATGTGTGCACTCTTTATTTCTACCTGTTGACAAATTGTGGCCCGTGCACTAACAATAAGCACAGGTCACAATAACGAGTGGGCAAAAAACGAAAAACAAATGGTCAAGTGTGCTCGCGAAGAGAAATGTCACATTCTTTTAAAGGCCACTGTATGCCACTGAGCCATTGTATGATCCTGACTCCCGAGATATAACACAAATAGCTCTATATGCAACATTTCCAACACGTTTACGTTCAACGCTCACGCCTTGGAATCGAAGGTCAAGTTCTGCGAGTACCTCTCCGTCGCCTCGAAGTCGGCCTTCAACTCTTTGTAGCGACGTTCAAAACATGCACGGGCATCCTCGCCGAAGGGCACGTGAAGCGGCATCTCCTCTAGGAGCGAGAGGTCCCAAAATTTTTGGATCAGCTTCTTTGGATCGCCAAGCAGAGGGCTCTCGCCGGTCTGCATGGGTCCGAATACCTGACGAACAAGCATGGATGGAAGATTCGGGTTGGCGGCGTACGCCGGATGCGCAGGCTCCACGACGGGATTGGCCATGACCATAGGTGTACGAAACCACCCAGGGCACAGAATTGTTACCTTCACGATGGTTGTCAGTCTGATCCTGGAGAAACTTACGTTTGATCAGGTACCCACCTTGATGTTCCACGAGGGATCAACTTCGCGATTAATGGCTTCAATCATGGCCTCACTAGCTAGACAAAATAGACTTGGTGACATTGGGATATCTATCCCATCAGGACTTACTCACCGAATTTTCTGAGGACCGAAAATGTCGAAGACCGTCGGCGTCTGAATTTCTCGGAAAGGCATGAAAAACTCACGTTGCGCAGTAGTACTGTGGTTCGGAAGTGGATGAGATTCTATGACGACAATCCTGATGAACTTGACTTACGCCAGCGCCGGGGCTCACATCGATGCCGAACATGGAGCTCATGTGCATGAGCTTGCCACCCACAGGCTTGTTGAAGTCACGGAAATATTTGATAGCCTCAATAGCAACCCATGCCGCACCCCAGAAGTTCGCCTATATCACATACGTCAACGATCGCAGCAATCCCGACGTAGCGCAATATACGTACCTCCATCTGGTCACGAGCAGCCTTCTCTGAAGTCGACTCGATCTCGCCGATAATACCCCAGCCAGCGTTGCTGAATACGATATCGATGCGTCCCCACTTCTCGAAAGCAGTTTTGAATGTTGACTCAACCTCATCGCGCTTCGTGACGTCGAGTTTGAGAACAAGAAGCTGATCCTTGCCCTCGTATTGCTTCACGAGCTCATCGAGCACATGGGGCTTGCGAAGCGTCGCAACAACCCTGTCTCCTTTGGAGAGCGCGAGCTCGGTGAGCGTGCGGCCGAAGCCAGTGCTGGAACCAGTTACTGGGGGGCCGGATTAATCGACAGACAAGCAGTAGGTACAGAGGAGGCTTACCAAACCAAACCCGCGGGGAAGGCATGTGTTAAGCAATCGAAGAAGGTGGAAGGCGAAGGCAAAGGTGTCAAAGTACGCTCAAGAGAGAAACGTTACGAAATGGGCGCGGTCAAGATCTGAGTTTATTTCTGGACTTTTACGAGGCTTTTAAGGGCTTTTATGTGCACCGGGCGACGACCGCATGATGTTTCCATCCCCACCCTAAAACCTGGGAATTTGCCATCACCGCAGATTCTGATCAGAAGTTGAACGACAAATGGCGTCGTTGAGCGCATCAAAGACCTCGAGGAAAGGGACGCGGCATGCCTAGTTCACCAGGTGGTTTCCCACAATCTGGCTAACAAATTTATCAAATTTCAAGGTGCAACCGAGTGACAAAACTGCTGGTTGTATCGATTGCGGTGGTTTGCGGTGGTTAGCGATTTCTGCGGCGCTTTAAACATTCACATTTTTCCACATTCACAACACGTGTGTCAAAACAAGCCGGTGCACGGCCACTGCCACACCGTGGTCCTCAGGATTACCATATTAGTAGTGGTTCGAAAGCCAGTCGAGGGAATAATCTATCGCGTACTTGTACGTATGGTCGGGAAAATGAAAAATCCAACATCGATTACCCTCGATTACCTTGCTATTTTGTGAATAAGATTCATATTAAGAACGACGAACCACAGACGCCGTGCATATGTGTAGTTCCACCGATATCGCACTCCGATCATTCGTTCCGCCGATCACGCACTCATCGAAAAATTTCTTGACATTTGCATATGTATGGCACTATGCAAACAAACCCGGGCGGATTTCACCCTGATGCCACCCTATTCGACCTCTTTCGGAGTGAAATCAACCTTTTCCTAGATTCAGAGCGAAGACCCACCTGAAACCGGACAGGGTGGATTTGAAAGTAGCATGACAAAAGGGCGACGACGTACTGCAGTCCTCCATCACACAGAAGCATACGCACGGTGATGGCCAGTGCAAGGCGAGTGACAGGTTTATGTAGATGTGGTAGATGTGTTGCTATCCTCGAAGACGGCATGGCGAGTATTACGTGGCTAAGACTTGGTTATACCGCGCGGACTCCGGCAAAACCGAAACGGCGATCAAAGGACAATCGACAGTCTTTCACCCCCACCTTTACTTGAACAAAACAAGTCGCAACACTGCAGAAAATATAGAGAAACAAAGAGTCAGGCATGCAAGTGCAGCATATTCGGAATTAATGGGACACGTGTATGTGCTACATCGAGGCGTGGCATCTGCGGTGAACATGACTTCAAATCACCATCACGGCAACAAACCAAGATAAGACCGTTGGATTGTCAGGTCTTGAGGCAGCCTAGCGTGAGAAATTGACTGAATATCCTCCTGAGCCATTTGGAACAAACTTGAAGTTGTCAGTGGACAAGCCGAAGTTTCCTGGGGTGACATGTAAACCTAGCGTCTTGAAAAGAAATTAGGTACGACGAAGGGCACATACCTAAGAGGGTATTTCCAAGACCCTTTAGCTTCTCAAGCATCTCAGCGGTCTCTCGCTTCTGTGCTGCTTCAGCAAGAGGTTTGACTCGTCTGAGTGCTCCTTGCGTCTCCCTGTGTTGCACGGAATGGGGCGGTAATTCTTGTAGTAGCGTTGTATAGTCTGACAATTGAGACGTAAACGGATCTGCTTCATCGCATCGCGACGAGAAATCGCACCCTCCGTCGCACTAGTCAACGACGACCATGAGCCGATGGTCTCATTGCACGAAGCTCTGCGTTGTAGTGCCTTCACGTAATGCGGGTCGTCTAGCAAAGCTGATGGAAGTAATAACTGAGTATGAGATGCGTGAGACGGGATGATAACTCACCTTGCGTGCATGCTCCAACAGCATCCTGGTGCTCACCCTCGACACATACAAAGAATATCTAAGGGGTGTGTGCAAGACGTTGGAAACTTAGCGCACTTACCAGCTTTATGAAGCACGCGCCGATATTAGCATTGAGGACGGAACGCGCCTTGGCGCAACGTTGCTCAGACTCTGTCAAAGGAGCGCCTGTTTCTGAGCCATCCTCTTCTTCGTTCGCTGGGCTATCAAGAGCATCTTCGGTTAGAGGCGACAATCGATGCGAGTCGTTGCTGTTGTCGTCGCCGTCGTCGTTATCGTTCGCAGGAGATGCCGACTTCGCTTGATTTCCTCGTCGGTCCTTCCTTGGTGGTAGCCGAGCAAGCGCATTTCTGTAAGCGACAAGTGCTTCTGTCCATTGCCTTGACCGAAAGTGATCGTTGCCTTCAGCCTTCAGCTCCTCTGCTGTCCGTAGACTTTCCTAGATAGATCAGTCGAGTCCTTCCATATTTTTGAGTAGGAGATCCTCACCTCCAACTCCGGAATCGATGTTTCTTGCTCTACCATTGTCGACATGGTGGTCTATGTAACGCTGAACTAGATGAGTCACGGAAGTAAAAAGTGTGAGTCAACAAAATTTGACTCGAACGAGCAACGTTGTATTTATTGTTTTTTATTTCCTCCGCCTATCTGCAGGACTATCCTCCCTCGTAATCGAAGCGAGAACTTCCATTCCTTCTCAAAAAAATGGCCAAGCCTCAGTTGTGGCTGCGTTGCGAAACAAAGAAGTTCGAGAGACGCGCCGCGCTGACGCCCACGACCGCCAAAAAACTCATCGACGCTGGTTTCGAAATCTTCGTTGAGCGCGACGAGCAGCGTATCTTTGACGATTCCGAATACGAGGCGTACGTCATTGTTCGTTTTTTTTGCGCGCTCCAGCCCACACTTAACGCGACCTGGATGTAGAGTCGGCTGTAAGCTTGTAGACAACAATTCATGGCCGAACGCCCCGACCAACGTCCCCATTATTGGTCTCAAAGAACTGCCAGAATCTTCTGAGCCATTGCGGCACACTCATATCCAATTCGCTCATTGTTACAAGAATCAAGCAGGCTGGAGTTCTATTCTCGCACGTTTCTATCGCGGAGGCGGCACCTTGTATGATCTGGAATTCCTCAATGACGCCAATGGTAGACGGGTCGCTGCTTTTGGATACCATGCTGGGTTTGCTGGCGCCGCGACTGGCGCTCTCGCACTTGCTTCGCAACGCAAGGGGAAAAAGCTCGGCCTCTTAGAGCCTTACCCGAACGAAGCTGCCATGGTCGCGGATGTCCGTAAGGCGCTCGGCGGGAGCGGCAAAGGCCTCAAGGTAATGGTCATTGGTGCCTTGGGTCGTTGCGGACGTGGTGCTTGCGATTTACTGCGCAAAATTGGACTGAATGAGTGCGTGTGGCTGCGTGTATATCACACTGCACTGCGTGTTTTTTTAACATGAACACAGGGATGATATTCTCAAGTGGGATATCAACGAGACAAAGAAGGGCGGCCCATTCCAGGAGATACTTGATGTCGATATCTTCGTGAACTGCATCTACCTTTTGTCAGCCACCCCGGCCTTTATCACGAAGGAGACGATTAAGACAGCAGGAAAGGGCCGGCGTTTGTCAGTTGTTGTCGATGTCAGCTGCGACACGACGAATCCGTTCAATCCGATTCCCATCTACAACGTGAATACGACGTTCTCTCATCCCACCGTACCTGTGGAGGTAGCGTAAGAGATCGTTTAACCAATTGGTGTTTGCGTTGTTGATGAACCCGAGCAACAGCCCAGGCAACCCACCCATGTCGGTAGTGTCGATTGATCATCTGCCGACGCTTTTGCCTCGCGAGGCATCCGAGCAATTTAGTTCGGACTTGCTTCCATCAGTACTGGAGTTTCCCAAGCGCGAAACGGCGCGCGTGTGGACTGATGCGGAAAAGCTTTTCAAACAGAAGCTTGGTGCGGCGTTACAGGAGGAGGGCAGGTGAGTGTCCTTGGCGGCTAGCTGAAACTACTCTTTGACTGACAACAAATGCAGGTGGCTAGCTCGTCTTTAGTTCTTCTATTGGACGGCAGTGCAAAGGTATTAAGAGATCTATCGTTGTATATCTGTTTTACTGGTGGATGACACTGCCTATTGCTCGATGATACGTGATTTCTGGTTTTTTTGCGTGATCGGTGTTGAGTTACCCTGGGAAGCTAACGTCTCCGCGCCTTGGTTGAGGCCGAGGCGCGGCGCGGCGCATCACGATGGTGATGGAGGCGAATGTTGGATGGCAGTTAGTGGTCTGTCGGGAGGTGGTCGTCGACATTTGAGCGACGTGTGTAACAGCAGATGGCAGGGGCGGTGCATTGAATCCGTCAATGCTCAATGAGCAGCTTGGATGGTTTGCTGACAGGCGAAAGTTTTGCGTTCCATCGGAAGATCAGTGTTGCCAGGTTGATGTCCGAGCGAGCGATCACGCCACGGTTGGCAGGGACTGCCGACTGCGTGGCTGCTGCTCATATCTGCGCATCTGCCTCTCTTCCTCCATATCTTCGAGCTCTTTATCCATTTTCTCCGATATCTCTCTGCTTACGCAGTCCTTCCCGTCTTACGACTTGCTTATCCTCTCTGAGCTCGAATCTCTTACTCCTTGGTGCTGGCACCCTGTACCGCCCGCTGTATACACCCTGTGTTCAGCTGTCTGTCTTTAACCAAGTATCCTGCATAACACGATGGCTGGCATCGATTTTGAGCCCGTCTGTGTACCCACTATATCCGTCTCACCTCCTCCCGTGGAGGCACCCATTGGCAAACCGTTGTCCCCCTTCACGTGGCCAGCTTCCCCGCTTGCGGAGGACGACAGTTGCAGACCTCACCTGCTTTCGCCGCCTGTCCTCAGCACTTGCAAGAGGCCATCGCCTCTTCGTCCTAACCCACGAGGACTAGAGCGCGAACGATTCGAGGCTCTGCTCAATGCTACGCGCGAACGCAGCGCGAGCGCTAACAAGATGCCTGATCTACGAATGGAGGTAGCTCGACGTGTACACCGGATGAAGCAGGGTAAGTCTCCGGAGTATTTTTATCTATACTGCTGTACCCATCCAGCGACCTCACAGCGGAGCGTCGCGCGTTGTTCTTGTCCAAAGTTTCGGCACCGCCATCTCCGACCGCGACAGGCCTCCCGAAGACTCCGCCGGAGTCTCCTGCTATCCTCCATTGTACGTATTACAGACATGTCCAGTCCTGCCTCCGATGACGTGCGTTGCAGACTCGCTACCCTCTCCCGGCTTGCAGTCGCCCCTCACTCTTTTTGAAATGCTGAATAACAACAGCATTCATTTACCTGGCGACGACATACCTATCACTCGGGAATCCTGGGTGGAACAAGTTGATTTCCGTTTCCCGCAGGAGAAGCAGAAAGTTCATCCTCCCGCAGTACCATCCTGCGGGAAACCATCTCGCGGCACGCTTCCCACCCTCGACGAAATTACAGCACGTATCGGCTCGCGTGGGAAGCAGTTGCCCATCGAGAATCGCTCGAACCGCCTCCCTGCGTTCCTCTCGCGACCACCCGTCATTTCAAAGGCGGTTCCGTCCTCGGAGTGGCCGCGATTGCGATCGAATGTTGGACGGTTGCAGATGCCGCAGCGTCGCACTGATCCAATACCCCGCCAGAGCACGCCTCCAATGCAGCCTATGATCCAGATCACGACGACACGTGTTTCACCGGTGACATCGAAACCACCCGTTGAGCTTTCAGAGTCCAATCTGCAGGAGCTCAATTCTCGTCAGCGCAGTGCGAAGATGATGCTCACGACGCTTCGGAGGCGTTCACTCCCTGACCCGCCGACGAATCCGATGGAGTATACGCTCGACGCGAAGTGGAAGCGACGCAGCGCACCTGCAGAGATGATGGTTAGGCCCCGTGGCGGCTTCCAGCACTCTGTGCTTTCTATGCCTGGTGGTTTCTAAGACCGATAGCTTTCTTGGCTGTCGGTGTTGTTCCTGCTTGCGTCGCCTTTAAGCCGCAGTCACAATCATCACTATCTCAACTGCTACCATTGACGTGACCTCGTCTTCATTCTCAGGACTCTTTCGTTACCGGGTTACGATTACCAGAGATGATTGCCAAGGACCCTAACATTCCTTGTTGTTATTTTCTCGACGGCCCTTGTCGGCTACATCCATCGTTATATTTTTTCTACTCCTCGGACATCTTACTGTGTCTCACGTTGAATTCTTTCCCCCAGTCGTTTATAGTTCTGTTCGTGTTTCCGTTAGCCGGGAGTTGTACTCCTGGTCATCGTGCTCATTCACCTATGGGCGGAGGTGGACCCTTCCCCATACTGATTTCGAGTTTTTTCGCAGCCCCCGACGATAGTCTGGTGTACCACAAATAATAAGCGGCTGTGCTGTTTGTCTCGATAGTTTTTGGTTAATAGATACAAGTCTCTCGCGACATAACAAAATTCAACTAATATTTATTGTGCTGTGCCTAGCTACTGCCATAAAATATGTATCCCTCAAAGTCCTGGAAGATTCGCGATAAATGCATTCATATGTATATAACACAGGGAAGATTCTGAGGTATATTTGCTCGACGTGTCGAACAGTAAACAAGGTGCGCAGCTATGGCTATTGTGAGCTGGAAGATGGACCGGGTCGCGAAGAATCTGTCGACTCCTGCGATGGCTGTGAACGCATAGGCAGTGGTTGCGGCGGCGAATGTTCCTCATCAGGCGAAGGCGACGGATCCGAATCCTTCCCTCTTAGCTTTGTTATAATATCGAGCCGACGGACTTGTAAAATTAAAAACGCAATCAGACAAACAGCGAACCCAGCTTTCTAATCGGCAGAAGCTCACTGTAATCGTCGCGAACGTGCCCGTCGGGATTTTCGTCGTCCGAATCCTCCATCGGATTTGTGTTCATCACGGAGTGCCACGCCTCTACACAGCAGGGGCGGCCTATCAGTCAGCACCCGAGTCTCATACATGATGTTGAGGCAGAGGTCACTTACGTTGGAACATATCCCGATGCCCAACTTTTGGCTTTGTGGCGCGAGGTATTGGCTCTGTGTCCCGTGTTATTCGGTAATGAGAAAAGGAGGGTATCATTACGGGCGTACGCGGAACAAGAGGCGCCGGTTCGCTTTTCCCGTTCTGTTGGTCGGGCACGTAGTACATGAACTGGTTCCCGTCGTCTTTGGGCTCTTGATCTCGCGACCGTCGCGCAGGCGGCGGTTCATCTGTTGCGAGTAGGACACGTGTGTGTGTCAGACAGACTTTCAGAGAGCAACGCAGGAGTAAAGGACGTACATGACACAAAATGTGCACCAGTAGCTTTCGCCCGCCTTTCATCCTCCTGAGAAGCTACCAACTTCTGCAAAAACATGTTCCTTTGTGCAGACATCTGACGACCCCAAGCCAACTCTTGATTAGTATCGACGTTCTCCAGAGCGGCATCGGCGGCGGTGAGCACGCGAATCAAGGGCGCCTGGCCTGGCGTCCTGCGAGCATACTCATCGTCATATGGATTTAACGTCATGGGGCCCTCAAGATAGTGGAACATCAGCCACAGGAACACGCGAGCGCGGTCTTTGGAGGCAAGCCTGTTCCCAGGCAGAAAGAGATCGAGAAAGGTGAATGAGCCGTCAAAATGTGTACGGGATAACGGCTGGATGAAGGTCAGCAGGCCTATATATAATATACGCAGAAAGGCACGGCTTACAGTGGCGTGGTTGGAGAGCACGAAGACGAGGTTCACAACACTTGTCGGCGGTCGCACACCCGAGAACTATGGGGTCATGACTGTTGTTGTAGGGACGAGCGTCTAAGTAGCGGGCGTACACGGACTTACGAATAGGTCTATGATCTCCTTCGGTGAGGAAGGCGGGGTGTTCTTGAGTTCGAACTCAAGGATGGCAGCTTTAAGGCAGTTTTTGATGCGCGGTGCGTCCTGCGCATTACCGTCCGTCCTCTGAAGGGACGGCACCGGATGGTATGTTCTCAACGCAGTCTTCATTTCTGGGAAAACTAGGCGCAGAAATACTACATGAACCCCGCGAGAATACATCACTGAGCCAGTGACTCACAGGCCATTGTAGTGTTTATTCTCCCGACGTTGGTGAGCAAGCTAATCTTCGCGAACTCGACGGCGAACGCGGGGGTCTCGACCATCTTGTCCTTGAGGACCTTGGAGCACTTGCTGGAGTTGTAGAGCGCATTGACATAGAGGTCGCAGAAGGTAATATTGCGTGTCTTCTTCGAGATCGGGTTGGTGAAGACGGGATTGGGGTCAGAGAAGATGTAGCTCAGCAGGTCGTACTGAACGTCCTCCCTGGTGAGCATCTCCGCATCATTGCGCTTGATGGGGAGTGCCTTGCGGCTCATGTAGCCTGCTCTGGTGGGGAAAACGGTTGAGAGTGGCGTCGAAAAGAGGACGAATGAGGTCATTCACGATGAAGGCACTTCAGCCTGCGGTGAGGCTGGGCCGGCAGAGAGGATGTGCGCGGCTGAAATAGAGGCCATGCGAGCTTATAAGGAACGAGTGTGACGAGGAATTGAACAAGGAGATAAGTAACCAAGCTACTGAGATGGCTATATGACTGTAACCCAATGCACGCGTGCTACGAGGCTCAAGTGTGAGTAGAGATTGTATCCATTGGGTCGACTTGACGCGCGTTAGCTATTGAATCTCACTGAGCGGACATACAACGCACTGCCCGTCTCGCCTAAACGCTCACAGCTGACCAGCAATGAGGTGATGAGTCACCATATTCAACCCGTTTATTTATTTAAGTAACGCGCTTTAGCCTTCGATTCCAAGCCACCATGTCCCAGCTACCAAAGATCGACGGAACGACACAGGCGCGTGTCTATCCTATCTTGTTTTTGTTCCATGCCAATCTGGGGAAATTCAGAAGGAACTTGAGCAATTTATTATGCAGGAACAAGTCAATGTATGAGTTTATTTCTTGTTTGGTCACTTCTCACATACCTGTGGCCAGGCTCGACTGCAGTCCAACATCCAATTCTTCACGAATGTCTGCTGGAAAAAGTGTGCTCATGTGCTCATCTGACTTACACATATTGCAAACAACACATTCATACACAGGTGCATGACGGGAACACCCGGCACTCGTCTTTCTACAAGCGAACAGACTTGTCTCGTCAACTGCGTCGAGCGATTTATCGACGCAACCGTCTTCATGGTCAAAAAGCTGGAGGACGATCGGGTAGCAGCCAGCTCTGGGAAACAGATCGGAGGCTGACAGCTAGCAGTCATTTGGGAAAACATTGTTTATTACACTAATCCGTCACCTTAATAGCCGGAAACGCTACCAAGAACAGATGTTACAAGTCCACGCATCATATATCATACCTCGTCCATCCACCCTTGTCTATATCAGTATGTGCATGTATTTCAATGGGCGGCTGCGCCACCGCATCTCCACAAATGACCCAACATTGCCGGAAGGAAGAAGCAGAATGCATCAAAGTAGTTTCGCCTATGCTTGAGCTTCAAGGGAATCAAAGCATCGGGTTTCGGACCGTTGACGAAGGAACCGTCCTTGTGGAAGCGCTCGATAGACTCGTCTTTGTTTTTCCACAGTATCCTTAGCCACTCATCGAACGCTTCTTTCTCTTGCACCGGGATGTCGACCTCCACAGCGGACTTATCGAGGGATGGCGTCGCGGCGGGATTGCTGGCTGACATGTCACCGATGGGAACAGAGCGCACGTCGAAAAGGCGTAAATGTAAATGGACAGTCGGCGGCTGCACGCCGTCGAAGAAGACAGAGCGCATTGTATAGTAGTCCTGTCCATAAGGCGAGCGGCCCGTACCCAGCGTTGCAATGCCTGGGAACGTGTCAGCGTGGTGTGGTATCTAAACTGATGTGACTGCGCACCCGGATAGACCATGGTCACATCCAGCAACTTCAGGTCAGGTAGACGCGGTGCCAATGATCTTAGACTGTAAAGAAGACCCGTCGACCGAGGTAAAAGCGTGTAATCCATGTCTGACTGAACGGGAGGTCAGCTGCTACGCATTGGTTACGAAAGTAGGGGAAGGACTCAACTATACCAAGCTTGTCTGCGAACTTCTTGCTGATGGGACGCGTGTTTGGGCTGACAAGCGTGCCCTCAGGATACAGCACGAATGCAAGAGGTGTATCCTCCTCCTCAACGGTTTTGCTGAGCGATGCCAGGCTCGCTGCTAGTTGAGCACGGTCAGAAGCCCATGAACGCGCCAAAAATATGAAGTTGAAGAATTGCATGCCCTGTGAAAAGAAGAATCGTCTAGGCACAATACTCTTCCTCATTACGTCTCCACTACTTACCCATCCTATGATTGGCACCCACTGGAGGCTCTTCTTCAGAGTGATATATACGTCTCGGTGCGCACCATGTGGTCCCATGTAGTAAAATAAACACCACACATACCTGCAAACGACGAGAGCGTTGTGACAGCCATACGCTGCGACGAGCCAGAAGATGTCCCGAACTTACCACCAATCTAGATATACCTACCGAGACTCTGGATTAGCGCTCGATCCGCTACGAATATGAAAGAAAAGAGGCGCACCTGATGATTTGCTACCAGCACAAATTTGTTGGGGAGGTTCAGCGCCTCTACCCCGCCATCTTCATTGCGCACGACGATCTCGTCAATTTGGGCTTGCGTGAAGGCACCTAGGCCCTCACGTTCAAAAGTTATATGGAAGGTCGTGGGAGCGAACCACTGGCACATGAGAACTTTTCCGGACAAAGAGTTTGGATGTCAGCCGACGGCCTCGTGGGAAGGAAGGACACGCAGGTCCGGCAGAGGATAGGCACACTGTACGCACTGAGGAGACACCCAAACGCGCCTTTTGTGTATCGAATCCCCTCGTCGTACATCTTGCGGAATAAGGGCAAAGGGATAAGGCGCAAAGGCAGCAGGAACACGAATTGCGACGCGTGAATCATGATGCAGCCAAAGTTGAAGACGATGAAGAAAGCGATGGCAGCGAGCGTCTGGCGCCACGAGCGGGGTGTCGTGCGCTCCTTGATAGGAATCCTGAAGTCCGGGAGGACGATGGCCATCGTACGTCGGGTTGTGCGTACTGAGTTATCGATGGATTGCAAACAACGATAGAATGGAAGTGTAATGCGACTCCGAGAGGAGAGGATATACTTAGCAGTAATATAAAGAGAGCCGTGACGCGTCCGCACAAGTTACGCATGGCCGGCCACGCCACCTGCAACATTTTGTTACGGCTGTAAAATAGTAGCATCGTGTACACCATGACCAAGCTTTGTCATTGTGAAGCGATGATCAGCATAGATTTGCCGACGGCCTCGAACACGGAATATCAAACAGTCAGTGTACTTTTCGTGGGAGCGTTGTTGATTCTTGACACTGAAATAGTCGACCTCGCACACGTTTTCCCCAGCGTACCACTGATATAGTTCATAATCTTAGCCGAAAATGTACATAAATTCTATTCCACTTGCAGCACAGATGCATCCATGTAAACCACCGCAGTAAAAAAAGCGTGTCTAATAGATCAATTGGCCAGTATATCGGCCCAACACCGTAACACGTTCAACACACGCGCACGCACCACTCGCTGGGGATGGTGCCGCGCTGAATGCCCGTGAGCTCTGTCCAGATAGCGCGCGACACGGGACCCATGCCATCCTCGTCCGAGGGGATATGGATGTCCTCACCAAGGTAGCCGATCTTATTTACCGGGCTGATGACCGCCGCGGTGCCTACAGAGCATGAGTATTAGCATGGATGCCTAGCAATAAAGACATGCAAATAAATGGGGCATGAACAAGCGACCCACCAGTGCCGAACAGCTCAACGAGCTTGCCCGCTTTGGCAGCGGCCTTGATTTCCTTCATCGATACCTGCCGTTCGTCGACACTGAACTTCTCTGGCAGGCCGGAAATGCTTTTGGTGCCTGATGCGTGCGAGCGAGCGAGCGCAAGCACAGAATCGCGCGTTACACCAGGCAAGATCATACCGTCAAGAGGCGGCGTCACCAATTCAATGGCTGGAAGAGGCAGGGTCAGTGAAGTCCACAATTCGTTGTCACCTAAAAAGGGAAGGAATGTGGACGAAACTCATACTCACTGCCGTCAGGCTTCTCAAACACGACCATGAGGTTCATAGTACCTACTTCCGTCACGTAGTGCTCTGGGCCGTATAGCCACAGGTTCTGCACGTATCCTTTCTTAGCTGCCATCTTCTGTGGAAGAACACCGGGGGCGTAGTTCGCGCCGAGCTTGTATGCACCCGTACCTATACATTTGTATTATATTCAGTCATCAAAGGGATGCAATGCGAGAAACAACGAGAAAGACGAAAACCCACCACCAGGATATGCGCGCGTGAACTCGGTGGTGCCGTAGAGTGCAACGGGCTTAAACCCATCCGGGTAATATGGCCCCACGGGGCTGCAGATGACAAAAAAGAGCGCCTCGTTCGGTGGGCCGACACCAATGGACGTCTGCGTGCCGACTGCAAATTCGGTTGAAAGAAGTATCACGCAACCCGTTCACCATATATGGAAGGAATGGGTGGACATACTCAACGCCGGACGCAGGTATAAACTGTAGCCGGGCTCCTGGGGTATCCAGCGCTTGTCTAGTCGGACGAGTTCCTTGAGGAGCTCGACGGCCGCCTCGCCGTTGAATGTCTGTTAGTACACAGGTGAACGATGTTGCATATTCTTGAAGGGGAGAAGGGGGGCTGCTGAGATTCGACCGACTTACCGGAAGCGCGATACGATGTGCACTGGTGTTCATACGCTTCATGTTCATGTCAGGTCTGAAGAGCGTAACATGGCCGTTGTCGTCGCGGTATGCCTTAAGACCCTCGAAGACGGACTGTGCATAATGAAGAACAGTGGATGACGGTTCGAGTTGTAGAGGACCATCTTCATTGAATCAAGTAGAAAAATGGAAATCATCGATGTCATTTTAAGGTGGACTGGATAACAGGAACTCACATGGCTTGACAGTGGGCTTGCCCCACCCTGAAATGGCATTCCAAGGGATGGTAAGCATATGATCAGTCTGCGTGTCGTCAGTTCCGGGCTTGAAGATCGCGCGGATAGTCCTCCACTCACGAATGTGTGACCAAAAACAAGGCTCGACGACGGCGGCGGTGGTTTGGGCTTGTCGGTGCGAATGATCTCAAGTAGGGCCGGCTAAATACATAAGAGAATGACAACGTCCATTGCTTCTACATACACAGAACGTACGTTGATGTCAGGAAGGCCCTGTCGTTCGCCCGTCATAGGGTCGAGGCTAGCCGCACGCACGACTGTCGACACAGTTAGCCACCGGCGCGCATAAGTAGACGTGCGCGATGCATAAGAGCTCGATCGGAGCGCTCTTCGCACAGCAGACGACGTAAAACGTTGCATGGTTATTTTTCTGCATAGTTCAGTCAGTGACACCGATCGCGAGGTGCATCCTCAGCGCACGTACGATGCTATCATTATTGAGGATGTCCTCACGATCTGGAACGAACGGCCAATAGTCTGTGCGTGGAGAACGGGTTTTTATAGATGAAGCAAAGTAGCAGTTATGAACTACTCCAGTGACTCGGGGTCACTGCAATGGATTTGCTCGGCCGACGGCAGCGAAGGCCGACTCAATGAATGAGTGAATCTTGATCGGCGTCCGCGGTGTCCGCGGTCTTGCCTGACGAACGCCCATAAGACCACACGTGTGCACCGTTTAAACCTATGTGTGCTCGTCACTGGAAAACTCCGGCAGACCGTGAAAATATATGCATTCACTGCGACGTGTCAGTATATCCATATATTATGGTTATGATAATAATATGCCCGTATATAATGCGAGACGAGAAGAAGATCCAAAAATGATGGTGCTAGTATTACATAGTTTCACCATTTGCAGTAGTCCATTAATGAGAGCCGGAGTAGAAAAAGTGAAGGTGAGATAGATCACATTGCTGTAGGCCTAGTTTCGTCCGGATGGGTGGTGGTGCCATTCTGCTGCAGTGACAGAACCATCATCATCTACGCGTTCAACAAAGGACACAACGTGTTGTTCAGGCCGTTGCGACTACTGTGATGAAGGCGTGAAGGCTACCCCGTGCCCATCCGCGCCTAAGGACGACATTGTTCCAGGGAATGGTCGTGCCGGCGACGCATCCCGACTACCGTACTTAGACGGAATTTGCGGCACAGGTGGAAGCATTTCTGCCGGGAAGGATTGTGTGGATGGCGAGGCAGAATGCTTTGAAAGCCGATTCATGGAACCAATAGAGGAGGAAGGCATCATCGATAGGGATGGACCAGGCATTCCCGACACAGACACCGAAGGCGCCAACGAATGGCTAAATATTGATGGGCTCGAATTCACGCGTGACCGATGAGGGCTTCGGGACTGCGCATGAGCCAGCCGTGCAGGTGAGCTATATCCAGTAGCTGAGTGAAAAAAGATGGAACGAAAAAAACGCCGACGTTTCCAGAAATAGAACACAATCAATAAAAATAGCTCATGGACTACACATTTCCATACCTTCTATATCCCGAGGATCCGTACTTGGTGGATGGAAGGGGCCGGGCGTCCATTGGTCAACGACACTTTTGTGCGATTCATGTGAAGGCGATGCGGACGTAGATAGACTGCGATTGTCCAAGCTGGGTGCGAGCGGGGAAGGAAGTACGATCTGAATATCGGTGTTGCGGGGACCACGCCGCACAGGGCCCTGGGACGTAAGCGTACTTGCATGACTAGAGCTCACAGACGGCGCGCGCTTGTACGAGCCTACGCTTCTCGTCTGTGAGAGAGCGTGAGAAGGATCGCGCACATGCGTCTGCTGTCGCAGGGCCGCATCCCCGCCGCCATGAGAATAAGTTGAGCTAGATGCATCGGGCGAGGTCTCGGGTTCACTATACTGTAGAGAGGTAGACGAGGATCGGGACCGTAGGGTGAAGGGTGGGTTGGGAGGCGGAAGTGCGGACAGGTCAGTTGCCTCTAATGGAGACATGTACATCTCGTCACCGTCGTCTGTGGACATGCCACTCTGACTGGGCATGAGACTGACTCTACGAGGGCTCGGGGCGTATACTGGACTAGCAAGCGGGCTTCCATCCTTACCGCCGAGGAGAGAGGCATTACTGGAGGAGTAAGGGCTGTATATGTGTGGTGTCTGAGGTGCGTTTGACCCCCAGCTCTCTATCGCACGCTTGGATGCTTCGATCTCAGCAACGCGCAGCTCGCGGTGATGTGCAAGCGGCTGCGGTGGGGGCAGGGGAGCAGGTTTGAGAGCAGAGCGGCGGCAGAGGAGACGTAAGAGGAAGGCCAGGAAGACAATAGCGCCCACAGACGCGCATGCAGCGATGATGATGATGGTTGAATGGGAGAGGCCGCCACCAGATCCATCGCTACGCGGTAAGGAGCGGCTGTGGTTGTCGGCCGAATCATTTTCGTCGGTAGCAAGCAAGGGCGAAGCGAGAGTCATTTTGAAGTGAATACGAACGAACGACAAAGGGTGTGACAACTGAGTTTCATGAAGGAGCGACGACGAGCAAGCAAAGTGTAGGCGGAGAACGTTGCTGGAAAACGGTCAAGTGAATATGTAAGTTGCATACACCACCCAACGACTCACAAATCTCCGCTCAATGCATTCAAAGTATTGAGAACGTCGACAACGACGACTATAGCTTACTTGAGGGATTCAAATCAGAACGACTAGCTGCGCTGTCCACCTGGTGGCAGCGAGCGCTTGCTGCGCGCGCCCCGATCGTTGTTTCGTAAATCATCTTTCATAAGCTGGTTATAATTATCGTCAATGTGTTCTATTTTGGGTAGAAATGTGTATCCAAGAATCTTTCTAGAATATTCATTTCTTGTTCCTTTTTTTGAATGTGAAATGTAAAATTCAACTCAAACACAGATGACAACTTGCTGAGCAGCACCTTCAAATCCGACAGCTCGGCGCGTTCTGCGCCCACCGTTCGCTGTACTTGTCGCCGACGACGATAGCGACGACAACGAAGGCGCAGTCGTATCATGCAATCGTACAACACGCGCCATCCACGCTCTGTCCTCTCTGCTACCTCGGCATCTAATTCCATGAAAGAGTCTCCAACCCTTGCCAAACGTTTGCTCTTTCCCGCTCTTCCTTCCAACGCCCTGCCCCCGCTGCTTTCCAGCCCCAATGCGCCGAAGGAGCTCAACGATGAGCTTTACGACTTCATCTCACTTGCTCTCCGTGCGTACGTCAGCCCGTGGTGGCATCGTATTTCCAGGTTCGACAAAGAGTTCCTCCCGGACATCACCCGCATACTCACCTTTGTCGTCCGTACATTTGAAGCACGTCTGCTGTCTGCCGACTACAATGTCTTGCTGCTCCGTGACATTCCCTTAATTGTGACACAGCATTACCGCGACTTTCGCGATGCGTCCGCGAAGGTAGGTACGATCTACGGTGGCGCAGGCGCGCTGTCGCTTCCTCAGCTCTTCCACCAGCTGCAACCGCATCTGGCGATAGCTCCTACTGGTGAACTTGATGCGGAATATTTTCGCCAGACCATCGACATCGTCTTGAAGCACTGTCTCCCGCCAGAAGACTATGCGTCTGAGGCTGAACGCGTCATTGTTCGTGAGATCATGCTCAAGGTGGTAATGCAGGATGTATTGCCGTTGGTATCAGAACCGTGGTTCATCGAGCGTACAATCCTCAACTTATTGCATTTTCCCGAACAACAGTCACCGAAGGTGCGCTAACGTTTCCGAACCAAGACTATCTCCGTAGCTTTCTGCTAAAACCTTTTCCAGACTATAGATGTCGCTCCTGCCTCGTTGCAGACACCCCACTTCTCCTTTCACACGCTGCTTGTGACATGTCTGTCGGCTATTCAGACGGTCTCTGGCGCTTGTCTGTCGCTCGCGAATGCGTACAGACGGGCCGTACAAACGGTTCGCACAGTGAATGGCAAGAATGCCGATATATCACCTCGACCAGCGGCGCAGCTTCCGCCATCTCTTGAGGCACTAGAATCCACGCCTTCTGGTGCTGTACCTTCTCTCGCGAACCGGTCATCGCAAGCATCTACGTCTACGCCGTCGCGATCTCTCTCTGCCTCATCTAAATCATCTAATGGTGCCGCCTTTTCTTCTCTCTCTGATTTGCCGCCATCACCGACCGACAACTCAACTCATCCGAATGGCAACAGCGTCAACGCTGTAATCCTTGCAGAAGAGGAAGATTGTGCGCGTCCGCTGCTCGACATGCTTACCGAGATTTTCACGATCCGTCATCGCTTGGCCGCGAGCTGCGTCGTGACGACCGCGTCGCTCGTGCTTGCGTCGTGCGCGTCGTTCATCGACAGGTATATGACGTTTTTCATCTTCCGCCGGTGATTCTTCCATCTGATCACCTGTTTCCTCTGTACTTACACAGACTCCTACCGCACTTGCTACGGACATGGTTGTCTCCGAACTTTGTTTTGGATATGGTTCGTATCGGCAAGCGCACATTGTTCCCCAATGGATTCCCACAGCCCGCGCCGCCGATGCCGACGCTTGAAGAACAGGCGGCGGTGCGTGCACGCCTTACGGAGTGGAAGCCTTCGACCGCTTCAGGTCAGTTTTTTTTTTCTACCGCCTGATCGTCTTTTTGTTTGTACGGCTCCTATGTTAGGCGTGTCCCTCGCTTCGTAAGGTATTTGCTAATGGTTATTTTCTCTCAGGTCATATTATGCCAATATTACTGGGTGCAGATGTGTCGGAAACACTGAGCGCGGCGCTCGAGCCGCTCGAGAATCGAGAGTGCAACGTGCACTTACTAGTGATTACTTTGGAGCGTATTCTTCTCGAGCTTTTCCCGGAGCTTCTGGGCGAGGGTGAGGAGAGGCCAGGATGAGAAGTCACCACAAGTGTGAACATATTCGGAGCCTGTTTTTGTGGTTGTTTGGAAGCCACATTGATGCTGGATGACATGTATTTCCCTGCTTTATTTTTTTCTTTCACGGTTTTCCTCACCAGGACATGATGTGTGCACAATAATATTACACGACTTTTATGGATAACTTATGTTATAAGATATCAATTGATTTCACTTTCTTTTTGCTATGTGTGACGGTCTTCGTAAGTCGGACAAAGGTTTGAAAATTTGAACCACTACTGACATCCTAGAAATCTTGCTAGAAATCTTGCTATTCGGCGCTGGCATAGCGAGCACGTGAGCGTGTCAGTGCAGACGTCTCCGGACTCGGGACCGGAGTCGGAGTCGGAGTCGGAGTCCCGGTTCTTAAGTTTTTGTTCTGCATGTGACCGTGTTCTGATAGTTTGTCGATTGCGGCCTATGCAATCTCTTAAGATCTTATCTGTTTGATACACCAGGAAGTAGGATACACAACAGACAACAGACAGTCAATCTATAGATTTGTCTGGAATAAAAAAAGAAAAAGGTCTCATGTATACTGATAGAACCCCTGAAAATAGGGCCAGAGGCTAGATCCTAGAAATGGTCAAAAATTTCCCTTGTTCTTCCGCAAAAGGAATCAATGACTCTATCTGGCCAAATCCAAAAAATCTGTCCGGCACTGGGATCTACCGTTTGTGTGTATTTTCAGGGGTCCTGTCCTATACTGATGTGCACGGGCCTCTCATGAATTTGCAAAACTGAGTTTGAAGTTGAGTTTGAAAATGTGGTATGAGGGAAATTTCTTTTTGTCTCTGCAACTCGTCTTCCGCAATCACAAAAAACACGTCTGCTAGCAGGCAACTGAGAGGGTGATTGTTAGCGTTTGACCATGTCATTGCACACGGCCGTGCCAGCCACACCAATCACTCCTACAAGTGCGTATCCGCGCACATCATCGCCCACGTTCAACTCAAGACTGAGTTTAGTCGCAACCTCAGACCCATATTCCGCGTCAATCTTGAAATCTCCAATCGTGTCAGCTCCTTCCGTGAGCGATGTCGCGTCAAGCTCGCATGTCGTGTCAAGTACCGCGCCGACGCCAGGAAGTGTGGTAGCTAAGGCAAGGCGGTCAAAGAAACGAAGACTTATCCACAATGGTGCGAATTATTTGAGAGGTTGGTGCACCCGGCAATTAGCGCCCGCAATGCCAAGCAGGCTCTTCACCACGTCTGATCGGTGCCCCTACAGAATATCTTGCATCACTAAATGGTGAATGGCCAAATAAGCGTCAGCTTGTTAAAGACCGAGTTCTTGAACACGTGCAGGTGCGTTTGCGTAGCAGCGTTTATGATACATCGACAACCGACCCAATCGAATCTGATCTGTTTTTCAACTGGCTCCGTAGACGCTCTGCGGAAATGAAGAATGTGAACTCGACAACATTGTCCAATGGTTCGCACGCCAGAAAGCCCACCAAAAACGTCAGGCGCCTATCCTCTGTCATGTCGTAACTAGCACTCGTGTGTTGATATCGCCACCTACAGATTCGGAAATACGCGGCCGGCCGCCAAAGGAAGTGTTAAAGGAGAGCGCGCGCACGCATTTGGATAACTTGCTTAGCGATACACCAAATCCAACGATACAAACCATCACCTCGTGGGCGGGCCTCATGGGCGCCGACGTGAGTGATGTGATGGCTTATATTGCTTGCCGGTCGACGACGCGGCTGCCCACGCCTGCGGAAAGCATTTCAACCTCTGTGGGGGCATATTCGCCTGCGGAGTCGCCATTCGTAAAGCACGAACCATTTGTCCCGAACAGCCCGTTGATTAGCTCATCGCATCCTTGCACACTGCCGGGAAAAGTTGAACAACCAAGCCCGGTGGTGGGGCGGGATGCGGTATTAGCCTTGTTCCAAGCAATCACTCGAAAACCGGATGTGAGCACCTTTTTTTTGCTATAATGAATCAATCAGTCTTGAAGCTCATCTCTGATTACAGTCCGAACAATTGCTGTTGAGAGACTTTTCGAGAGCACTTCACCCTCAGTCAAACTTTCAGCATGTACCAACAAGTGTTTCGGAGTTTTCGCAGATGATATCTGTGCATGCACAGGATATCCAGCACCTGCTCAGGCAAATTGAGCAGGGGCAGTTGAGCCAAGATGGTTGGGATTCATGTGAGGTCTCCCATGGGTTTAGTTTGGAAATGCTTATATGAGTCTTGACAGCCACAGTGTCTTGGAATTCAAATCCATGACTTATGTCTACTTTTGGTATATTCATTTTACTTTTTCTGTGTTATTTTGCTTTTATTGCTCTGCATTCTTTCTGTTGTCATTGTCCATATCACATCTGCAATCTGTTATACCTGTATGTTTATTGCCAGACTAATATGTCATGCATTAATGCTTCAGAAAGACTAGTGATTTCTGCTTTGGATCTGTCAGTCCAACATACAGTATATAATCACTATTTGTGCCGATGAGTTCCCTTTTGAAACTGTTGCCACGATGATTGCTTCGATGGCACTGCTCGTGGTGGTAGCGGATTGACAGCCGGCAGTTCAGTGGATGGAGTCTGAATGCTTCCATAAGAGGAAGGCGGCACTTCAGCTACATTCAGTGGCGGAGGAGGGGGCGGAGCAATCGATGGAGGTGGTGGCGGTGGTGGCGGCTCAAAAGCGGGTAACGCAGTAGGCGGCGACATAAGTAACGGCGACGGCTGGCCTTCATTATTGAGGCGAGACCATCCTCCAGTACGAAAAGCAGGCGCCCCTGATGAAGAGGTCGGTGACTCCGCAGCCGTGGACATGACAGAAGTAGAATGGGCAGTATCACTTGAGGGCCCTGATATAGAAGACCATCCTGCCTTCTTAACTCCGACGCCAGACGTCGATGCGATAGACGCCCAGCCGCCCACGCCCTTAAAGTCTGACAGCTGAGAACCCTGGTTTACGGACGGGGGAGCTGCCTCGACTGTCGACGTCGTCGAGACCGGTTTGGCAATTTTGATACCTTGAGCTGCTGCAAGCTTACGGAGCTCACGTTCCTCACGCTTGCGCTCTTTTTCTTTACGTCGGTCAACCTCCTCCTGAGGCTTGATACGAGCGTTGGCCTGCATGTCTTTGAAACGCGCCTTATGGTGATGCGCATAAGAGTTCGTATGCTCGTCGTATTGCGCTACATTCTTGAATTGTTTGTCGCACAGACTGCAGTAAAATGGCTTCAGCGTATCGTTGATTTCGTTCTGTAGTGCTGCACGGCGGGCGACAGAGTCCTGAGAAAACGTCGCATTAGACACCCAGTTACCATGCGTTGACGAGAATCTACTTCTCGGTCCCGTTTCTGCTCCTCTGTTTCCCGCCGCATACGCTCGGAGTCTAACTCTCTCCGTTGTGCCACAGTAGTCTCAATCATTTGGTAATCCTGGGATATTTTTCCCAGGCCAGCACTGTCCTGCTTGACCTTAAACGGGACAGGGTCAATACGACCTATGTACCGCGAAGGTGGAAGAATGAGGACGAAAAGACAGTATTCGACATGAGCTCACCGTCCGCGGAAAGACCAAGAGGCTGGCCCTCTTTCCATCCAAGTTTGGCCAACATAGCAAATCCAATGTTAGAAGGCTTGATCTTAGACTCTGTTGTTACAACTTCCTGCTCCGGACGAGAGGAGTATTCATCGTAACCGCTAGGGTCAACATCCATCCCATCGGGATCAGGGAAGGATGTACGCGATACAAATGATGTATCGTCTCCGCCGTCCGCGTTATCCACCTGCATAGTTCCGTCGTCGTCATCGGGGCGAGGGCGCTAGAGAAGTGTGACGAACAAAGGAACAGAGGGCAGTAGAAGCAAACTGGATACGGCTGAACACGAGTACCTTCCGCGACATGCCGTCTTGGCTCGTGGTGGTCGCATTGGATATGGCATTCCACCGTGCAATGGTGCTCGCTGAAAGCGATGACATGGCGGTCAGAAACAAGAAACAGATCTATAATTACTTTGCTGAAGTGATGGGCGTGTGGTTCTACTATAGGGCCGGCTAATCGTCACACGGGATGACTCATAAGCACGCTCACACCCAAGCTTGGACGCGTCGCGTAAATGACTGGTTGTGGGCGCTTTTCGACTCCACGAACCTTGACCACAAACACTCATGAGCTCTGACGGCTATTTCGATGACGATGGCCTTGACGACGCTGCACTCCAGGAGCTTCATGTCATTGAAACCCAATACACTCAGGCCACTGCATCTCCGCGTGAATTGACATCAACAACGATTGCCCCCCGTCAAGAGGAGTCGTTCTATGACCCAGCTTTCGATGCCCTCGATGATGCAGACTTCGCGGAAATTGACGATTATGTGGAGAGGAATATCCCAGAGTGCAGCAAAGGATCCCCTCCAAAGCCGGCCCAGAAATGGAAGCCACTTCCTAAACACGATTCGTTTATCGACCTCACTTCAGACTCTTGGGACGAAGACGCCTTTCGACAGATGGAGCAGATAGAGAGGATGTGCCGGCCAGCGACAAAGCAGACTACTCTATTTGGAGACATCCTGCCGGATGCTACATCGAGTTCTTCACGGCCACCACAGGCTGCAAGGTCTTTCATGCGCAGCGATTCATCCAGGACGAATTCCAGCTCACGACTCAACAAGACGAAGAAGTGGGATCATACTGAGTTTGCTAAGTCGGGATTGAAGAAGTCTAAGTCTCGCTCGAAAGGCAAGGGAAAGTCCGCAGAGCAGAGTGATGACGAAGAGCAGGTCGAATTCGAGCAATTCCCGGCACCCTTCATTTCCAGTGCGTCATGTTTGACTGTTTCTTCCTTACGAATTGGCTCATGGGCAGCTAACTAGTTGGGTTGGTCTATACGTATCTTTTCTAAAGGCTTTTACTAACATCCAGTTGACCCGTTAATTATAACCAGTCCCGTAGGTCGCCCATGGTTAGCTTGTATTATCAATGCCTCACACGCACAGCTAGCCTCCGCCCATGAAACTTGCACTGGATAAACTCGAAGCGAAACATTGGATTTACCCTCTCAACCGACCGAAACGCGACTATCAATTCAACATTGTTCGCCATGCTCTTTTTGAGAATACCATTGTCGCTCTGCCCACCGGTTTGGGGAAGACCCTCATCGCGGGTGTCATCATGCTGAACTGTGCGTAATTTCTCCGTATCGCAGACTGACATTAAGTGCATGTAGATTATCGTTGGTTTCCGGAAGGAAAAGTCGTATTCGCCGCTCCGACGAAACCATTAGTCGCTCAGCAGATTGAGGCCTCTCATGAAATCTGTGGTATACCCGGGAGTGACGCGGTTGAGCTGACAGGCGAAGTCCCTGCGGCCTTAAGACACAGAGCGGTATGTCGTCTCGAAAATGTCATCATTGTTGGTCTCCTGATGACGTCTAGTGGGCAGAGAAACGAGTCTTTTACATGACGCCACAAACACTCATAAACGATTTGGAACGAGGGACTTGTGATCCCCTTGATATTATTCTCATCGTCATCGGTATGAGCCGAGCTCGTTTTTCATCCCTCCATAACTAACGTCACTCAGATGAGGCGCATCGAGCCACGGGTGATTACGCGTATAACAAAGTCATTCGTTATATGATGGCAAAGAACCCACATTTTCGCGTTCTTGCTCTAACAGCAACGCCTGGCAGCACACCGGACGCGGTTCAAGCGCTCGTAGATGGGCTGCATATTAGTCACATAGAGATCCGTGATGAAACTAGTTTGGACCTTCGTCAGTATACCTTTGAGAAGGTGCGCTGCTTGACGCAATCTCTGTCGAGCTGAAAGGCTCAATTTTTGTTGCAGAAAATCGAACAGCATATCATCCAGTTAGATGACAATGTCAACAAAGTTAAGACACTTCTCGGCAAAGCAATGGAGGCAAGTGTTCTTTGTCGATAATCGATACCCTGATGAGAAAAAAATCGCGCAGGTTTATATCAAACCTCTCCATCAAAAGGGCGTCTGGCGAGGTTCGCCGTTTCCGGAAATGGTTTCCCCGTTTACACCGCAGATGCTCGCCAGAGAACTACCATCTCATCAGAGGTGGGCTTATGGGTCCTTGATGAATGCTTCAACGCTCGCTCGCGCTATGGGGTACCTGGTGAGCACCATCTGAACTTCTGATCGATTTGTTCCTTTGTATTCACATGACTAGATTGAAGGTACCATGTCAATGTGCTACAAGTTCCTTCGTCGGCTGCAAGAACAGGAAGATGATCCAACACAGGAGAAGAAAAGCAAGAAGAGCGGCAAGAAGATATCCTCGGATCCGGCATTCCAGGCCACCTTGGTGGAACTTGAATTACAACGCGCACCCGGATTCCCCATACACCCGAAGATGGACCGACTCAGGACACTCATTATCCAATATTTTGCGGATCGGTCGAGTGAGCGAGAGAAGACAGACTCAAAAGCTATGGTGTTCGTCACATTCCGCGAGGTGGTAGACGAGATCGTGGATGTTTTGAGCGCCCACACGCCACTCATTCGTGCAACGCGGTTCATTGGACAGGGTACTGACAAGGAAGGCGGTAAGGGCATGTCGCAGAAAGAGCAATTAGAGGTGATTTCATCGGCGTACCTGTGTCGTATTAACATGAATCCGGATATCTTGCGTTCCAGGTCATCAAGCGATTCAAAGAAGGCGAGTTCAACATCCTTGTCGCAACGTCCGTTGGGGAAGAAGGCCTGGATATCGGTGAGGTTGACCTCATTGCGTGTTACGATGCGCAGAAGACGCCTATCCGTATGGTAAAATGATTCATAGTATGTTATTCGCATTGTATATTCATGTCTTTTGGGCAGCTTCAACGCCTTGGTCGGACAGGCCGCAAGCGCGCAGGTCTCGTTCACGTCCTGCTGGCGGAAGGCCGTGAGGAACAAAATTTGGATAAGGCGAAAGCCACCTACAAAGAAGTCCAGAAAAGCATTGTTCGTGGCGAGCAGCTGGAGCTGTACGGCGATGTTGAACGTCTTTTGCCTGACAACATCAAGCCGCAGTGCTTGGAAAAGGTCATGGACATCCAACCATATGTTCGCGAGGACCCTAAGAGGTCCCGCAAAAACAGCACCGCTGGTGCTAAACGCAAGCGCAATAACGACATCGGTCGCAACATCCCAGAAGGAGCCAGCCATGGTTTTGTCAGCGTCAAGGACTTGGTCGTGAAGGGCGCTTCAAAGAGACGCAAGATTGTCCAGAAAGATTTCAACGAGGCAGGCGACGACGACGACACGGACCGTGAGATTGAGGCAGGCCCTCAGGTGACACTTCGGCGCGCAACGACGTCTGCGGAAACGAGCTTGCGCAAGTCAAAGGACAAGAGCAAGGGCAAAGTCTTGAAACGCTCGGCGACGATGAAAGAGATGCGCAAGGAGCGGAAAACTCCTTCTAACCTCGAGCCCAAGACTCTCTCGCAACGTGTCGTTGACGATTCGGACGATATGGACATTGAAGCTGGGCCCGGTGGGTTTTTCAACGCAGCATCATTCGCGCGGCGGCGATCGTCGTCGCCTGACGTTCCCGTTGCATCTGGCGTTCATGACAAAACGCTTGAAATCACCGACGATGATTCCGATGTTCCACTGGCTCGACGCATAAAAGCCGGATCTATGTCGAGAGCAAATTCGCAAGCCTCGTCTTCGAATGTCGCCAAGTGTTCAACAGCACCGCCTGCGCCTCGTCTGCCAGCGACAGATGTCTCTGTTGATGCGTTTGACTTGACCGATTCCGGCTCCGAATCATCGCTCCCCTTATGTCAGGTCACCGCCGAACGGTTGGTTCGTCCACGTTCCTATGCCTCTGCTGACGAGGTGATGGACCTGGACGACGACGTTGAAACGAAGTCTGTCATGTCTGATCATGACAAGAGCATGGCATGGCTGGTCGCCGATGATGATGATGACGGTGCACAAGACATGTCGCAGTTCACTATCGTTTCTTCACCTGCTCGAAAGGCACCACCGTTTGAGCTTGAACCACCGCCGCTTTCCCAAATAAGGCCTCAACAACTGAACGAGGTTTCGTCTACGTCTACGCCTCGTAAAGACAAGGGAAGGGATAGACCATCATCTCCGGAGCCCTTGGAGGAGGATACCTCTTCGATGTGTTTTTTGGACATTCCCTCTCCAGGGTTCTCAGCTCACGATGCAACTTTGGACAGTTTAGAGCCTTCTACAGAGCAGGATCAGGAGGAGGTGCGGTCTAAAGACGATCTTGCTCAAGCTCGTCAATCTGGTGTTGGCCAACTACTGGATAAAACAGATGATGAATCCACCAAGTTCAACGCAAATTCTGTGTCACCATCCAAGAAGAACTACAAACATTTCGATTCGCGGGCGATGCCGCCTCCCCCTGTGCCCCAGCGGGATGGAGGTCAGGTCGTGTTCTCATCTCCATCATCCTCCGTACCTGAGCCGTCGTCTCCTGTCGGCAGGCGTACGAAGAAACACACTCGACAGTTCCTGCACGAGTCGCCTGACCTCGAGATGCCACCTCTCTCGCAACGACGGCTCTTCCGCCGTCGCGAGCCGTCGCCAACTGAGGCTGTTGTAGGTGGAGAGAAAGGTCGGCTGAAGAAGCTGCAGAGGACACGCTCAACCGCTCCGTTACCAAAGCGCAAACATAATCCAGTCTTTGATTATGCGGCAGAGCATTCCGGTGACGAGGTCAGCGCGGGTTCTTCGGACAGCGCCGACGATGTGGAGGACGAGTCCGATTACGCATTTCTCAACGAGGTATCGGAGACACAGATGTCACCGTCATACGACCAGTCGGCGGTGTATCGGGAATCGCTCATGACCCAGGCACCAACGAAGGGCAGAGGTCTGAAGTTCCGAGGCGCACCAACGCGCCGCGGGCATTTTGGCGGCAGCGCCACATTGACGAACAAACATCGACCCGATGTATCGAGTTCGCAGGAAGAGGGTGAGTCTATCGGTGAATACGAGATTGGCACGTTTGTTGTGGACGACGATGAGGAGATTCCCTATGCTGCATCGAGTGATTAATGACCATTCCACTTATTTCGCGTCTTTTGGCCTTCGCGTTTACACATTCATAATTCTACCTAATGCTTGCCAAAAAATCGACCATGGTACGATTGGGAAAGAAGAGAATCGGTATCTGGATCGTTGGCAGCTAATAACCAGTGCCGTGCGTCAGTCCCAGCTACGTGCCCGACTCTTGCGTATTCTTCCTTGCGGATTGTAAGGAGGTATGAGCTTGTTTCCTTGACGTCTCACGCGCACAGCCACAGCGTTTTTCCCGCTGATCAATTTTGACGCGCCGCGTCGCCGTCGACGACTGGTGATCAGTGACGGTAAATATATATTCATTGATGCCTAGGCCTCATGTATGCCACACTTGCTTTCTTTGTGCAGATCGAGATCCTCGACGCCACAAAAGCCGTGGACCCACCGACGAGCTTCTGAAACGCCGCGCGCGGGTCGCCGCCGCGGCCTTGATCCGATGGGCGATGTGATCGAGCCAAGCGGAATGAATTGTTTTTTATCATAACAGAAAAAGCGCAAGCCTCAAGCTCAGGCTGCTCGAGTCGCGTTAAGTCGAAGTCGATTTTGTCCTCGATCGTATTCGGCATCGACGCAATGGACTTTTTTCATTAACTTAACCGGGCATTGTTTGATTTACTGCCGTAGATGCTTGATGTTCGCCCGTCCAGCATTACCAGCGATGGCCAGCAGTGTGTGCGCCTGACATACCGCATATCATGGAGTGCTCGCTTGACGTACCGGCGTTCTCGTGCGTTCAATGATAACAGCTCTCCATTTTGAATTTGTGAGACTCGAGTGGCTCATCTGCGTCGTTCTTAATTTTTTGCTCGGGTTAAGGGTGGGAGAGTATGTACAAATTTTTTTTTAGAAATGTACACACATGCTTCATAATGATGCGACGGAGAATAAATTCAAAAGGGGCGGGCCTGGTCATGCATGTTGGCATCTCCGTTCCGCCCAGCCTCGAGGTTACCGGTGACACAGACTGGGTTTTGTTGTTTTGGTTTTTATTTTTCGAGTTCAGAGATCTTTTCTATTCTACATATATCATTTCTGAGACTGAGTCGCAGACGTCGTCGACTGGGTCGTTTAATTTAAATAAAAGCCAGCACGCGCCCTGGCCTGTTTGTGTTGATACCACATACCCTCCGACGATATCCCCATACCCGACGGTTCGACCTCTGTAGTTTATTCTTCTCGTCTGCAAAAGCCCTGGGACGCCAGCAACCCTAGCCTGCCCATTCTACTCCTGCTGCCACACAAAATGGATGTCTATACCACCGCTTTCACCTATCCACGCAGGTCGCGCCAGCTCCATTCTCCTACTTCCTCCTTTCCTTCTGCAGACCTTTCCAACGGCTCTCATGCCATCGCCTATCCCGATGCGAAGGACCACGAGTCCGTTCAAACCCTTGCTATGATCGCCATGTCCCTCCATGGTTGCAACGTCCAGTCTGTTTACACCGAGCAAGGCAACGGCTGGACCTTCCACATTAACGGCGCGTACCCCGAGGTCATGGTCACTCGTGCTTTCATCCTCAAAGAGTGTCCCGTCTCCGTGAGTGGTTGTCACCCCGCCGTACCCTGCGAAACTTATCCCTCGGGGACCGCAGGGCGCCATTTCCATCAAGGTCGCTCGGTCCGAGATCCTCGACTCGCCCAACACCGCACCGGCTCTCAAGCCCGAGGTCCAGCGCAAGCTTGATGAGATTGCTGCAGCCACATACACCCACATCGCCGTCGTGAACAGTTCCAATTTTCTCTCTAACCGTACCCCACCTGCTGGCATCGACAACAGTGCCGGATGGTCCGGTCTCGAGACCGAACGCGTCTGCGAGATTGTTGTTCGCGGCGAACTTGATGGCGTACTCCTCAGTCGTGTGCGCCTTCTTGTCATGTTGGATGAACTGGTGAGCCGTGCAAGCGAGTTCTTACATGAGAACTCAATCTCACATACCACGTCTCTAGAGTGGCCTGCACGCCGAGTCGCTAGAAATAGATCAGAAGTTGTTGCCCATTATTGCCGGCAAGAAGCGTGTCGTTTTGCAGAACGTTCAGGAGGAAACTGCAACCAATATCTACTTGCCCTCGCCCCTCCAAGGCCTCGTCGGCCCTGATCCCGCGCCTGCGACCGAGGCAGTTAAAACTAGTGGCACCGTGTGGATTACTGGAGAGTTTTTCAACGTACAAAGAGCCCGAGACATGCTTTACCAGTTGTCCAGCAGCAAGGTACAACTTTTGCTATTTTCACGGATATGTAGCTAATGCCCCTATCAGGCGAAGAGCATCATATCCCGCGACACGGCCATTCTCCCGAGGAAACTTGACTGGATGGTCACCGACCGCTCCGACGACCTCAAGACGATCATGAGTGACAACGCCACCTTCATCCAGTTCCCGCCCATAGGCAGCTCTACCAGCCTCATCACGGTCTACGGCGACCATCGAGTTAACGTACTGAGGACCATCCGGTGTATCATGCAATTGGTACGTTTCACGATGTTTCGCCCGGCATGGCTTCTTTCTCCTTGCTTATCATGGTTCCCTCCATAGGCTTGTCAGTTCTACGTAGCATTTTTCTGGCTTCTCCCATCCGTTCAATTCAATGTGTTGTTACCCCCCGCACCTGTCAACTCGGTTCAGGTGGCCGCAATTATCCAGCAGATCTCGGCGGCCTCGGGCGCGGAAGTCGTATTCAAGAACATGTGCTTCGAGATGCACGGCCTCGAGAACGAGGTCCGTGCTGCTGTCGCAATGGTAATGGAACTCGATCTTGTCAAGGTAAGCATTATTCTTTACGTTTCTGGCTTCCATTCCATCGGTGTGGCTCATTTGCATCGTGTCAGGCATACCGGCACGAGATCCGCTTCCAGATTGAGCTTGCGAACGAGCATCGCGAGTTCATCAGTGGCAAGAAAAATGGCAAGGTCAACAAGATTATGCAGACGACGAACGTGAAGATCAAGTTCGAAACATTCAACGACCACAATTTCCTTATCGATATCGCTGGCCCTGACAGCAGTGTCTTGCAGGGCCTTGCGCTTTTGCAGGAAGAGCTCCCGGCTGAAATATCATTCCATGTGCCCGAGTCGTATCATAAGCGCATCATTGGCGTCGGTGGTCGCAGCATTCAACGTATCATGAAGAAGTATGGCGTTTATGTCAAGTTCTCCAACGCGGAAGAGTTTGCGGCTCTGGGTGGGTATAATGACAACGACGACAATGTCGTTGCACGCACGCCGGCAAAGAATGCCGGCAATCTTGAGCACCTTAAACAGTCTGTCATGGAGCTGGTTAATCCTAAGGTAGGGGTCGATCCTCTAGCTCGATCGTTGCATTTTGTTTAGCCCTAGCTGATCTTCTTGCGTTCATAGGACAAGGACTTCGTTAATGAGACGGTCTCGATTCCGCGTCGCTACCACCGCACGCTGCTCGGTGAAAAAAAGGTCTTTATTCATGATATTGAAGCAAAGACCAATTCCCGTGTCCACTTCCCTGACAAGGAGTCGGCTTCCGACGTGGTGATCATTTACGGCCCGGAAAGCCAAGTGCAGATAGCCACAACAATGCTCTTGGTGGGTTCTTACGTTTCAGTTGAATAGTCACTCATCTTTACCCTTCTTTTCAGGATCATGTTCCATTTGAAGCCGACATGGCTGTCCCTCCGAGCGCCGACCTGGCCCTGCTGTGTCGCTCGGCGGACTTCAACGCCTTGGTCGACCGCGTGAAGCGCGATTTGCAGGTGTCGGTCACGCCCAACATCAAGACCTCGCGCACCGCGAACGGCGCGAGCTCGATGACACCGACAGACAATTCATTCAAGTTTAGGTGCCAACGCAGTAATAGCGACTTCCTTGTCACCGCTCGCGAGATGCTGGAAACGTTCCTTGTCAATCATAATATACCCGTTTATCCGTCTTCCACCTCGGCGAACCACAAGCGCGGCGACTCATTTGCGGATGCGTTCCCTCACTTTGAGAGCAAGCTTCTAGCGACGCCGAACAGGTTACGTAATCACCACGGTAAGCATAGCTTTCTCTAATGATAGTGCGGACAGATTGAGTGATTCTGCTTGGAAGCAGAGTCTGCGGATTTGGGTAGGCCGTCTGACCCCACGGAGAGGCGGCTCCGGTTGGCTGCGTCATCACCCGACGTCAAAGCACAGTACCACGCTTCGCGTTACAGCGGTGGTGCCCAGCAGCATTATAGCACGCCGTCTTTCGTATACAGCCTCGATGGGATGGACGACACGTCCATCAATAACTATCGCGCCAGTACACTTAGCACTAATTCGATGGAATATTGGATGCGCCTTCCCGGCATTGTATGTATTTTACACGTGAATTCTGAAACCGAAGCTTACCTTGAACTAGGCTCCCGACGTTGCAAACCGCACGAGGCATGCTGACGACTCGGCCAAGCGCGGGTCTGATTCGCTCCTTGAGGCCAAGATCAAGGAGCATTTGAAGGAGACGCCGCAGTCGTCGCTACAGAACCGCGCACAGTCATTGGACCTTACATTCTCTCTGTCCCGCATCACCGAATCATCGTCAACTCTCATACCGCCTTCGCCCACTACGTCAACTGCCAATGGCGAGCTGAGTCCTTCGGCCCCATCGTTTCCCAACTTGTATGGACCGCCAATGTCGCAGGCTCCCATTGGCTCTGAGCGAGCCAATTTTGATGACGAGGACGTGGACGACGTTGCACGTGTCATCTCAACGCTAGGCCTGTAGCGGTAGGTTCCCTATACCTCTTGCCACCCTTCAGTCTCTTGATCCGTCTCGACGTCCGTATCCGACGGTGCATACGTGCAGATTTCCACACTCCCATCCACACGCATTTACGTACCACACTGTCGTGATCGTTTATTCCCGTAACAAACACACACACATACCTATCCCCGTCCCAGGGCTGGCGGCGTCGGGGGGTATACACTTTTTCTAGCCAAACCGTATCCACCAGGCACAAACAACTTATTCGACGTTCAAGCCCGTATACGAATGAAGTATCCGCCGCAATGTACAATCAAGTTTATATCGATATCAGTCTAGTCGTTCTCTCCGTCTCTTTTTTTTTTTTCTTCTTTTCTCCACAGCGCTGTTCAAGTCTTCTATTTTTCATCTTCTATTCGGTGTTTGTGGTGTACAGTAAAAGTTTATCCTGCGATAGCGGGCTGGCTTAGTACCTTTTTCGTCCTTTTTCTTTTCGTTACATAATAGAAGACCATTCTTATTTGATTATTGGGATTGAAGCTGAAGGCTCATTAATGCATTGGTTCTGCAACCATGGATGCATGGAATTAATGAACCTCTGCTTCAACGTGCAGCCGAGGTTATGAATTGACTGGTGTATGTACTCATTTTGGTTACATATGAACGTGTCTCCGCGGACGCGTGCGAGTATGGCAAGGGAGAAGTCCTGGAGAGCAGATAATATTGGCAGCCAGTCGCGGTGCCAGAGCCGGCATTGAAACCTATTTCATGAGCGAAAATACAAATAGACATATTCGAACCGGGGATGCACTTGCGGTAGATGAGCCAATAGATGCATGGTACATACACTGTTTTGTCATGTCTCGAAAACTATGGAGACAGATCCTCGCTTTGGAATAATGAAAGTTGAAGGAACTTTGCGTGGTTATATAATTATCCACGGCACCTCGAAAAGCACGAAATCTAGGAACTCCTGCTCCAAGAGTGTCTGGTACTCGCCGGCAACAAAGTCTTCGTTGCCACCCTTGCTGTCGCTCTGCTTGCTGCGACTAATGCGGCCTAGGTATGCGAACTGATTTTGTAAGACGGCCAGGGTTTTCTTTGCGTTCTTTGCGTCCGGCTAAAACCAAATATGAGGATCAAAGTTACGCGATGACAGCGAAGGAGTCTAACCTTGACGACTATGCCGGTATAGTTGGCGGGGAGACCGTACCGTAACACGCTCTCGACAAAAAGCCTAAGAACCTTCAAATGCACGAGAATCTGGAACGACTCGGAGAAGTTGGTTCGTGACAGACGCAAGAGTTCAGTCTCGACAGAGAGGTTATTTGAATCCCAGGATGGAAGATATATCGTTAAGGGACAGACGCACCCACAGCTCCTTTTCTGTAGTATCAGCAGTCTCCATTTCTTCACGTTGCTTCACAATCTGCTCTTCGGAGTAGACAAAATCACGGACAATATACCTAGTAGACAACAAGGTTAGGCTTCCATGTCCACTGCATTGCCTGGTTTGCACATGACCTACTTGTTTTCTCGACATTTCTGCACGAATTCGTCGTGCACACGTTTGAAAATCACAATATTAAATAAAGAATAATCGTCATCGGTTGCTAGAAGGCTTCAGAGATCGTGAACTTTGGGAAGGCCATAACGTGATCCAAAACGTACTGGGAAGAACGAGGGACAACCATGGTCGCCAATCGTTCGTATCCCGATTTCCATGTCTTCACTTGCGTTCTGTCATACCTTCGTATCACATGAAGTTAGGCGGGCACGTGTGGACATACTTGGGAACGGCGACGAGCAACGTTTCAAGGTATTCCGAGTCAAGGACAAAGTCGTCTTTGGAGACGATGTCCGCTAAAGTGCGCACAGAAAGGTTACCGCTGGTGCACAAGCGAGTGATCAGGTAAATACGTCAAGAACATAAACAAACACGTACATCTTCTTGCGTTGCATCTGCACCAGTGAACCCTTCACGAGATTGTAGTTCGTCAATTTCAATTTCATCATGTTGTCTATCGATGTCATTTCCTAAGATGCCAAGTCAACATCAACGAACGGCCACTGGGTGGGCGAACACGACGCGCACTTTGTTGAGGGTGTCGACCATTTCCCTTAGGCTACGCTGCACGCCATACCGGCCTTCATTCCAACGCCAGTGTCCGAGAAGATACTCGTCCACTGTAGCTTCATTTACGAGAATATGCTGGCCCAGCTTCGTGGGGTCATTGTTCAGCAGACTACGCAGCGTGTCGACGGTCTTGGCCACACATGCGGTGAAGAACGCCTCCTGCTTGGGTATATCTTCGGAGAGCGATATTAGCGAATCTAGTGTGCCTGTCTGCACTGATTTGTAAGAACGCCAATAATGCAGCTAAATATGAGGTGGAGTGACCTTGAATGTCGGGATGTCAATGGGGGCGACAGAGCTCGAAAGCGAGACCGATTTCGATCCAGACAGCTTCGAAGACAATTCGTGGACTGATCCTTCAGCATCGCCATCCTGGGGGATGGAGAGGAGCCAGGTGCTCTGCTCGGATGGCATGGCGGAGATGAAGGACAACAGCAGGATGAGTAGATAGATTAACGCCACATGTAATTGATCGCATCAAGCACAATCCGCTCGTTGTCGTTCATTGATCGTTTCCACAAGTACTTATTGGCTGGGTGCAGTCTTCGTCTTACGACATTCGATTTCTCCCAGTTGTCAAAAAGATGCCTATCCAGTCGCGTTTTGCTCACAGGTGCCTCCAACGGTCGCTCATGATGCGCCGGTACGCGACCAGCAAGTCTACCACTCCCTATATCTTGACCCCGTCGGCGGCGAAGAGCGCGTCGAACGTCAAGTTTCTCGATGCCAGTTGGTTCATGCCCAACTCCACCAGGCATGCCAGGGAGGAATTCCTGTCGAAGCGCATCCCTGGAGCTCAATTCTTGGATCTGGATGAAGTCGCGAGCCCTCATGAGCTCGGGCTTAAGCACATGATGCCGTCGAATCAAGTCTTCGCTGAAGCTTGTGGTATGGCATCTTGTACAACATTGTTCAATGATGCGCTTTCAACACTGAATACTCAGAGAAATTTGGCGTCGAGCCCTCGTCGCACGTAGTGCTGTACGTGCATACTACGTACGGCGCTGGTGGCCCTTGCTAACGCGATACTCTTTCGTGCAGCTACGACACACATGGAGTCTTTTCCTCTCCTCGTGCCCTGTTCATGTTTCGTTCTTTCGGCCATTCCAATTCGAGCATCATCGACGGCGGACTTCCACGATGGGAGACCGAGGGCCTTCCTCTCACATCAGAGCCTGCGGAGACTCCGAAACCGACCGAATACCAAGTTCCCGCCGTGGACGTGAAGTCGCACACACTGTGTGACCCCGGCAGGTTGAAATTCAGCGGTGTATTGGGTGAAAGGTCTATATCAACCTATATTTAGTTGTAGTCAGGTTGATCGCGGTCAACCTAAGTTCTCGCTGAATTTCAGATCACCTTTTAAGTCTAATTTTGGTTGAAAAACGTACAAAAATACAATTGAACCAGTGAGTTCCAACAAAGCTATAAATCAGCTGAATTTTGGTCAGTTTTTCATCCAAAAACAAGCTGATTTCTCGGGTGGACTTCATCCTATCAAACAGTGTCTGTTTGGTCATATTTCAACTACTGCACATCTGAATTATAGTATTTCCTCCTCTGGATTTTTGGGCTCCTCATTGAGGCCAACAAGCAATGTAAGCTACTCAGAACCTGGTTCCCAGTGTCGGACAAAATAAAAATGCTCTAATTCAGGTGCTTGTCATTTTTGAAGGAAATCTTTTTGTTGGACAAAGCAACCCATATGCATTTAGCACTCGCTACGTACTTCATACATCTGGTTATATGGTGTAATGGTCTAAGTGCTTTGTGATCTGGGAGATGACTCATGCCTAGAGTGTCTGTGTTCGAACCATGCAGCTGGCCAGTTAAAGTGTGATTTGCTTAAGTGAGAATTAAAAACCCCAATATGAGACAGAAAAGTAAGTTGCTTAAATATGAAGAAATAAGAGTGTATTCATGGTGGGATGGACTGCATCCATCCATAGGATGTATTCAGAGGTTGAAAATCTGTCAGTGAGTAATAATTCAGCTGCTTTTTATGCAGTGAATTTCACCTGTTTTCGCAGCCAAAATTTACAACCAGTCATTGGTTGTATATTCAACCAGTGGGTGATTGCTAATCAACCAAGAAAATACTGATAATCCACCGACTGATCGACTGAAATTCCACCTATATTTCGCTTTCAAAACGCCGAAACCGATCAGTTCGGCACCTGTCCATTTTAGGTTGATTTTGTACAAATTTGGTTGATGTTCGTCGACGGTCTTTGGCTGCTTTTACCCGTCGAAAAGCAGCCAACCGTGGATGAAAATCAACCTATTTTGGTTGTTTTTCATTGCCACGCTGGTTGGTTTCGTAGGTTGCTTTTCGACCAACCAGGCAAGCACTGTGACATCCCTGGTACGGAATGGGGGTTCTGATTCGCTGGACAGCTGATGCCATCTATATGTGTATAGCCTGGGAGGACATGATCGCGAAGTCCTACGAAGCGTCTGAGCTCGTATTGGATGCCCGCTCAAAGGGAAGGTATGCTCTACCATTCAATGTCCTCTGACTTGTGCGAGTGGAACAACTCTAATGCCTACTGCTGCTCAAAGGTTCCTTGGGACTAACCCAGAGCCGCGCCCGGGACTGTCTTCTGGTCACATGCCCAATTCAATGTCCTTACCATTCAACATATTCCTCCGGAAGAACTCGTATGCGGGAGGAGAGTACACGACATTCCTACCTGTTCCGGAGCTGCGCAAGGCGTTAGTGGAAGCCGTAGGTGAAGAACGTACTCAAGCCATCTTGAACGGCTCCTTGCTCGTGACCACGAGCTGTGGTAGCGGTATGACGGCTGCCGTCCTCTGGCTCGGTTTGAAGATGCTTGGTGTCGCCGAAGTGTCGCTGTACGATGAGGTGCGTTCCAAATAATTCCGTCTTTGCTTTCTTGTGGCGCTTACATCGGCACGCAGTCTTGGACGGGCTACGCGATGCGCGCCGACAGCCCTATTCAGAAAGCATGAGTCTTCATGATCTAGTATGAAAAGGGATATATTATCTGACGCGCACGAGGAGTGTGGACCTTTCGCGAAGTTTCAAAACACATGCTCTCTTTCTTGTGCAAAGAACGCGTTGTACTAAAATGTAATGTATTTTCTCGTCGAGAGCGAACCCGAATGGCTCCAGAAGACACCCGGAGCTTTTGCTGTAAGGTCAGTTCGAACACGTATACTCGTCGACCAAGACAATTTGTTTCACTGATTCTCATTATTGTCATTGCGTTGACAAAGTTGAAAGCTGTTACCGAGCTGTTTTTCCCGAAGGCGTCACTTTTAGGAGTCAATGACTTGCTTACGTGCCGTAATCAGTGTAAGTATTGCACGGACGTTCGGATGCGTCTTTCCAGAACACGTCAGTATGCTGCTCTGTGCTTGTCCTTCCCTATCCTGCGCCCGTCCGCATCGTGTTTTTCAGGTATCAAAGCTCTCCCCGGCTCTATTGTCATCGATTTCGATACATAAGCGGTTGCGCAGCATTCTCACAGAATTCACAAATGCGAGGTGATTAAAGGTATAAGTTGCGTTCACTGTGTTGCATTAAATTCTAGAGATACATAACTAGATAGGGAGCGATAACTAACACGAGCCAGCAGAAATAGACAAATACACGGAGAACAGTCCTTCGCATGAATCTTTGTGTCAACGCCACCACTTCTTGAAACAGTGCGTGTAGGATTCAGACTATTGTCGACCCGGGTACGGCGGCGTGGATGAGAATTTAAATCTCCGTTAATATTCTTTGTCAATATAGGTGACTCTGAAGGACACCCATGTAAGGTGGCGGTCGCGCGCGGGGGGGCTTGCCTGAGACGCGTGCAGCTGATGAAGATATCAATCGGACAAAGAGACAAAACGTCAAACAAGAGCGCTTACGTCGGCCGGTATACTGCACCTCTATACGGTGCTGCTTCCCTCGTCGATGGAGAGTTAGACTCCAGCTACGTATGTGTGTTGTCGTCAGCGCCATTATAACATGTCGCACAGTGGCAGGAAAGCACACCTTTCGACGAGGAGGATGTTATAGCCTTTCTTCGCGACCTCTTGCAGTAACTGCTGCCGCGCGAAGACGACGGCGTTCTGCAGACTGGTGGGCTGCTCGACGTGTCTGACCTCAAACACGTATGTCCCTACGGTGTCCGCGTCACTGGAGGCGACGATATCGAGGTCTACACGCCATACGTGTGCAATCGGTCAGTGCACAGCTCTGATGGGACATAGTGCGGCGATAGCAAGAGCGCACCTTCGTCATCATAAAACATGGGAACAGGCCTGACGGAGGCCTGTGTGACAACCTCCCAAGGACGGATCCTTGACTTCTTGGGTCGACATCGAAAGGACAGCATGATACAGAAAAAGAGACCCAGGGTGAACGAGATTTACATTACTTGACGGCCATCTTTGTGATAGGTGAAGAAGTTTATAAATACGGAACTGCAAGAAAATCTCACAGCCACAACAGCGCTGGTTATTCCAAATTGTTCCCTTTTGACGCGTGCCACTAGCCGGGATTCTGTCAGCAGCGGTCATCTGCGACACGGCGACCAACATGATGAAACCCACGCAAGCCTGTTGCCATCGATGGGCACAGTAACTCATCGGCGTCCACACTTCCGACGATCCGGACACCGACTGCGGAGGGCGCAAACTCAAGTGCAACGGCCACGTTAGGTTAGTTAAAGCTTAGGCGTGAAAATTATCAGCATGCTCCGCGACATGACACAGGGCAAAATACAGATGTGTAGACGCCACCTAATCCGTGTTTGTCATCGTGCTTGCGTCTACCGCAAGGCTGAATGCCAACCGAACGGCCGGTCGTGTACGCGTCGCCCGCACCTTTGCTGTGATTTAGCCAGCGTCTCAGCTAGTTGACCACGGCTCATCCCGTCAGCAGACGAAGATCATTGGCATCAATAAGTATAGCTTGACAAACGTTACGCGTATACATGAACGCGTATACATGAACGCGATTGTCACGGGAAAGCGATAATTTGATAAGTTAAAGTATGAAGCTCAGAATATTTGCAATCACAAGACTGCACATTCTCTACATCTACACACAGCCCCACAGGTACGAGTCATCAGTGGTTTAACTATGTAGTTTGATCAGCGAGGTCGGTTTTCTGTGAATCATAACCAGCCTTCATTACACCGATCTACCAGCTCGTCTGCTGTCTGACCTAGAGCCAGGCGGAAATCCTATCGTTTCCAGTTAAAGGAAAACGAAGCTCAGGCCGGCAACAAGCGCAAGCAGCAGACGTGGTGCCGCCACGTCGACAACATCAGCCGAACTCGAGCTTGAAGTAGCCGAAGTCGTGCTCGAGCTCGAAGTGGAGCTGCTGCTGCTAGAAGCGTTTGTGCAAGACACGCTTGACGAGATGGTATAGTCATCCGAAAGAGTGAGATCCGCGCACTGCAAGATGGAACACCATCATGAGTAGGAACTTTCGCGAAATGAATCACGCATTTACCTGGAACAAGTTGCCATCACCACCGTTGTATTCGATCTAAAAAGACACATTATGTCAACCTGTCTGAGTACTCGACGTCGCACCGAGGAGAAGACGGACCTGAATCGTGACATTCGTGCCGTTTGTCAAAGCAGTGTCGTTGGAAAGGTTGAGGGGGAAGCAGTATAAACCCTCGCCAGTCTCCGAGAAGAATGATTTGACTTGGGTGAAGTTGTCGAACGACGTCGGATCAGCTGCCGCAGACACGAACACGCCAGCTGCAGGCCACAACTTGTCAGTCGACGTACTGTGCATCCTTACCCTTACCCAAAGAAGAATACACACCAGTCCATGACTCATGCTCGGAGTTCAAAGAGAAAAATCCGCCTGAGAGTGGGAACGTTGTGCGGTTCGTAGCGGGCGTATCGTATCCATCTACGCATGAATAAGTCAGCTAACATGCAGAGTGAAATTAAAGGGAAAGTGCATCCACCGCAAAAGTCAACTTCATTGTCCATGTTGAAGACGCCACGGGGTGTCGGGAACTGGAGCTGGAAGTGGGCCTGAACGGCACCGACAAGGGCGAGTGCGGTGAACAGGAAGGTGGAGACGCGCATGTTTGTTCGAGACTTGGATGTGCACAGGGAGCGCACCATGCCATGGTAGCCTTATATACCGTAGACGAGGACACCGACGAGACAAACTTTTTTAATTTTCCTTTTTGGTCGAGACTCGGCGGAACCAATTGGTCCACGACCCGACTTTTAACGACTGCCGGCATCCATTTCGCCCAAGATCTCACCTGCATTTCCCACCCTTCGACCCTAAATAGACGTGGTCTCCTGCACGTGCCTCCGTCCAGTAGGAACGGTCCGGCATCCTCCTCTTTGAACCTCAATACCTCTCCTCTATATCCCCCGGATCCCCGCCAGATATAGGACCTTCTCACGTGGTGGGTTCGACTTCGACCTCGACCTCAACGTCATTCGGGCATCACATCCCGGCTGACAGCTGTCACGGCCATCGCTGACGTTCCCCTTTGCCGCATCACCGACGTCGTCCATGACATCGTCGGCGATGTCGTCGTCGTCGTCGACGCCGTCGGGCGCGTTCTCCACCAAAAGTACCTCAAAAAAATCACAAAAAATCACAAAAAAATCATGTGACCCCAATGTCAGTCGGGCATCATGTCCCCGTTGACAGGTGTCACGGTCACCGTCGACGTTCCCCTTTGCCGCATCACGGCGCCGTCCATCGGTGGCATCGTCGTTGTCGTCGTCGTCGACAGCGTCGGCCATCTTCTCCACACAAAGTACCTCAAAAAAATCACGAAAAATCACGAAAAAATTATGACAATCACCAAGAACTCATTGCATTAATACTAGACCAGACATACATGTAGTTATCTTTTGACAATACAATCTATTCTATAGGTCTAAGTTCGTGAGGGCAGCAAAAAGAAAGTAAGATGTCCATGTGCATAGCTCCAAAATTTCATGATGTCAATGCTGGCTCACCAGCTCCACTAACAACGCTGTTGTCTACACCGCCTGCTTCACTGCTTGCCATCTGAGCCCCTGCAACATCGGTGGGCGTCCCTGTGGAGGCGGGGGGCGGCGCCGCTGCCTTTCGTGCCTTTTTCTTCTTGGGTGCACCGTCCGTCGTCTTTTTTACCGACTGCTTGCGCTTTTTTGGCTTGGGCCTGCTGCTGTCGACGACTGACAATGGTTCTTGTGCCTCGACATTATCACCGTTGGTCAACTCAGTCGATTGGGCATTGCTCGAAGAGCCCACGCCGTCATGACTGCCACTGCTCGAGGTGCCGGCTTCTCTGGAAATAGGTTCGTCGTCGTCGTTGCCATCCATCGTGATCAGGCCATCGTCATCTAGGTCGTCACAGTCGTCCTCGTCGCCGTCATCCTCGTCCTCGTCATCCTCGTCGTGGCGAACACGAGGTCCCTTCATTATGCCCTTGTCCGAGCGCGCCTTCCGCGGACGGGTCTTGATCTCTCCACTGGCCACCTTCTTCTTGTAGTCCCGATATCTCTCCTCTCGCTCCTGTTTGTCAATCTTCCGAAAATAGCAGGTCCCTGAGCGAAGCGCATCACGGATACGCTCAAGCTGCCCGATGGAGTTTCCCATTCGTGAAGGCTGGACAAGCTTGTCGTGAGGCCAGCCCTCAAGCACAACACTTCGCTTGTAAACGATATTCCGCTCATACTGAACATACTGCATGCTGGCGTTGGTGTCTTGTGTAATATCGACGAGCGCCTGATTTACCAAACGGACAATTTCACCCTTCAGGAATTGGGCCTTCTCGTGGGCGGAGCGTGTAAGATCTACAAAAAGAAATACATCAGCATTTATTTTTACACTAAGCAATGCATGACGCACTTGCAACATCGCAGCCGGCCTGAGCAAAGGCCTGCATTTTGTAGCCGAGCTGGGAGGTGTCCCAGTTACGAAGCAGGACCTTCATGTACTCGTCCAGCTCGTCGCGAGTGAAAAACCAAATCGGATCGATAGGAAAGTCTGTGTTTGAGCTGACAACAACAAAGAAGCCTTCAATGCCGACTCGCTGGCGCAGGCCACCCAACTGTGCAGTAATCGTCAGGCATTTGTTCGTACAGAGTAAAGTAGAACGTATACCAAATCCATCATCAAATTGCAGCACTTTCGAATGTCTTGCATCTTGGCGCGATTGCCTTGAACACGCGTATAAGAGTACTCCAGCTGTTCTTCCTTGTGTGCGAGGACCAACTCGTCAAGTTTCTCCTTCGACATCGCATGGTATTCATCCGCATAAAGCTCGTGGAGCTTCACAATGCCGCCAGCATGAACGATCCCTTCATCGCGCAGGTCCTGGGTCTTCTGTCGAAAAAATGCATTGTACGTATTTGTATCACGTTTGTTGATGTGCTTCTGGCCGCCATAGAAAATCTGTTCGCGAAACCACTGCGCCTTCATATCAAAACGATGCGAAAATTCTTCTGCCTTTGCATCAATCATGGAAAGGACCTCGTTAATGGCTTCGTCAATGTTGTTGCGCTTTTGGGCGGAGACTTCTTGTTGAGCTTTGCGTTGTTCAGCCGTTGAGGGCTGAGGAAGGCGCCTAGACGAGAAACCCCTGGGGGAAAACCAACCA